>JACXVL010000043.1:139180-294377 GCA_014898675.1 Athelia sp. TMB | reverse complement strand
TGCTGCTCCATACGACCGCGTAGGCCTGGGAGGTTCGGAAATGCAGGTGAGTCTGGAGTGCGTACCAGCGGTATCGGCGTCAAATCTGCCGTGCTGTGAAATACATACATCATTAAAGTGTGTATCAGATGAATGATCACAGACTATACCTAATGATCTTCTTCTCGCTATCCTTAAGTCCCAAGGCCGCGAGGTCCACATTCTCCAGGAATTCTGCAACGGCCATCAGGTTGATCATGCAGTAGCTCTCCTCACCTCCGACGCGCTGATTTCTAAACCGCTGCGTATAAAGAAGGTGTGATACAAGGTGCGCTGGGTTGGCTTTGACCACAGAGAAGATAATGAGCGGAAGCAGAATATCGCCTGAAACAGGCGTTGCTTCTGGCAGTGGTTGCGAGATTGTCAACAACGGGGAAGGCGAGCGGGCGCCAAGGGAAGAAGTGCCCTGCCGAGGCTCTGCGTCTAAAGATGTTTCTGAGAGTGTGACTGTGGGGACATCGGAAGTAGGCGAAGATACCAGTGTGGTAGAGAGGGCTGGAGTTGCAGGAGCTTGGATAGCCGGTAAATCCAAAACCGTGTCGGATTTTAAATGTGGCCCAGGTGTTTTTGCTTCTTCTGATCTCAGCTTGACAGGCGGAAGTTTGCTAAGTCCATCTGACAGCCCAGCAGTGAGCACATGCGAATTTCGACAAGCATTGCGGGAAACGCACCGACGACGACTTTATGAGCCGCCACGAGAATTGCAGCTTTATCCGCCGGACTCCGAGACGATGCGTCTAGCTGCGACAAGGCTGGAAACAAGCAATGAATCAATACACTGAGATATATGAAATTGATGGATAACGCACTCTCCCCACACGCGCGGACGACAACTTCGACGCCCTCGGAACCGACATTGCTAACATCCACATCGAGATGTTCCAGACTCAAATCTAGCATATTGAGCGCTGCGACATGGCTAGACAAGGCCTCATCGTGAGTAGGGTCGTCAGATGATGGCTGCAAGAACAATCTGTAGGCTATTCTGTCAAATATGACTTATGGGCTAGTGAGATTTCTTCGTACCTGTCATAGAAGAGCTCACAGACTCCTTGCTCTACAACCTCCATCACCTGCCTAATTCGCGCATCTTTTTCATCTTCTTCACGCTCTCTGCGTTCGCGATCCGTCTCGCCGTCCCGCTTCTCGTCATCACTGGATATACGGCCCATACCTCGAGAGCCTAATTCGTCTTCAAGCCGCACATAGAATTCCTGGAAACGCTCGCTCAGCTCTTCCACGGTCTCCCCCAGTGAATTTACGACGTATTTTCCCTTTCCGGCACCCTTATCCTTCTCTGCTTCTTTTGCTGCAGCAGTGCCTTTGATCAAAACTTTGGCTTTGTCCTCAGCCCCCTTTCCATTTTTGACCAGAGGCATAAGATCGTTGGCGAACTGATTAACTCGATCTGCAACCCATCCCGGTGTGTTTGTATCTGCCAAGCCAGTACTAATCTCCCCCTTGATGCTTCGCGAGATCTGTTTCGCAACATCATCGCGCACAATGCGCCGGGAAATTGCATAAGCTGAGACATCGATGGTGGCCGTTGGTGCATGAGCAGGTGAGCCTGGAACCGATAGTGGGTCATCTCCATAAGATTCGAGAGAGATCGTCGCTGATGCGGGTGAGCCTGGAAGCGGCAACGTAGTAGGGGTACTGGGGCTGTTGTTGCTCTTGACACCAAAAAGCGATGCGAACCCAGACATTCGGCCAATGCTACCTGTTGACGAGGCTGTCGAGTTGCGCCCAGGTGATAAGGTTGGGCGTGGAGGGAGCGGAGGTTTCATCGGGCGTGGAGGTAGAGGCAAAAATGCATGTGTAGGGAGCGCGTACGTCGGATATGGGGGTGGCGATAATGAGTTTGACGCTGAAGGGGGTAGTTTGTGGAAGTGGTGAGCTACTGGGGAAGATCCAGGAGAAGGCTGAGCTGATGAAACGGTCGAAGGCGACGAAGGGATGATCAGCTGCGAGTGGTTCACTGAGTGAATATGGGATGACGATGGCAGGAGAGGTAGTGGAGGTAGACGGTTTAGTGTAGCTGTTCGCGTAGTTGGTTCGAGTAAAGCTTGAAAGACTGGGCTTCTAGGGTGTATAGATGAGCGAAGAGTCAGAGTCTCCGATTCTCTGGACCATATGAAGCCATGTTTAGTGTAGTTTCGAGAAATACAATGACATAAAGATACGCACTCGTCAAAGGTCCCTCTTAGACCACTTAGCGTTATCATAGAGCGAGATCCCCATATTGTGCGGACGCTGGATGCAGAGCTGGAAATATTGGGGTTCTGACCAGACGGCGGCGCAGCAGACAGACAAGGCGCGTCACACAAGACGACATGATCCTTGATAAATTCGGGGGATATGTGTTCTCGGTCATGATTAGAAGCCGGGTCTAGCGGTAGTAGCAGAGTTGCCTATGAAGTTATGAATAAATATACTGAGTTTTATGTTCTGGTCGATGATACATACCTTCCCTGTCGTCACGGCGTTCCAAATCTCAGTCCACTCATCATTCTCAGCCTCTGTCATCCCAGATCCTACTAGTTTCTCTAGAATAGCCCACCCTACACTTCCTGTGTCTAGGCCAATCCCCTGCGCAGCTGCCTTGAGATTTACCAACTGCAGCTTTCCTGTCGCGCCATGACTTTGCGGAGGCGCTGCTGCAGCCGATACAACCTGTGCAGTTGAGGCAGGCGAGGTTGTACTGGGCGTTAGCCGTTGTTGTCGAGGTGTATACGGAATATAGCGAGGCTGGGCTGTGGCTGGAACTGCTTGATCCTCCTGGTGCTGAGAGCCTGAGGGAGATAGAAGTGGATGAGCGGAGAGCGGTTCTTGGGACGGATTCAGATTGGTTCGATGGAGGTTTACCCGTCCTCGGGATGCAGCAGTCCTAGGCGGGAAAGAGTCACGCTTCGACATTAGAATATGTACGCGATGTTATAATCAAGCAAGCAAGCAGGTGCAACCTGGAAGGGTGTTCAAGAAAGGCACCGTCGCAGCTTTCAGGGGTTGAAAATCTGGATGGAGAGTCACCTAATAATTAGCCTCCGAGTCGCACCTAATTTACAACCATGACTTCTGATCCTCGTGCAACAACAACTATACCACCACCACAACCGAATCGGCGGCCAAATCTTGCATACAAGGGCCGCAATGGCTTCATAGAATATACAACTGCGCAGGCTGCTGTGAGGAAACCTGATGAGGCAACGGAGTTGCGAGAAGATACTCGAAAACGTCGGTTGGCGGAGTGGGCGTTGAGGGAGAAGGGCCAATTCTTCCCTTCGTGAGATCCGCATCGATAATATGCGATTGTTGCCTGATTCTGATATGAGAACAGGTTAGCGGAGTTGAGTCAGATGAACATCGAGCCCGAGACGGCTTCTTCAGTTGAGAGGAGAATACAGGATTTACAAGCGCGTCACGCAAAGGATATGGAGAGCCTCCAAGCTTACTATGGAATGCTTCGAATTCAAGACCGAGAAGACCTGCGTAGAGCAATACAAGGCTCTGATGCCGTCGAGCCCATATTGAACGTCAGTCAATCTCATTCGGATGTTTCTTTACAACTTTTCAAGAGCTCAACTCGATGCATCTAGGAAATTGAAAATAGGAGCGCTTATGATACATATTTCGAAATGGAATGTGATAATGCAAAATCAATCATTCGCCATAGTCATTTCTCCGTCCTCCTTCCCCTCCAGAAGCAGCTCTTGGAGCTTAACAGGCAATTCCCCGAAACATTGGAGGCATATCAGGCCATGGAAAGGAACAATCATGATGCACAACTGAAAGTGGCCCGATTCTTAATGGCGAGCGGACAGAGCGATAGACAGGAAAAAATGTTGACTGAATCAGGTTGGGCGTGGAGGCAGGTCCAGCCACTGTTAAATGTTTACAAGGAAAATGCAAGTAATTACCTCATTTTTGTTTACCGATCCGTCTATTTACGGCCTGGCTGATTGACGAATTCTGTAGGCAGCTTTTAGATGGGAGGTGCAAAGATTCACCAAGGATCACGAGCCAAGGGATCCTAGGAAGCGGATGTCGCTGACATAGACTGATTTCATGGTATATGACCTCACCCAGACCTTGAATTTTTAGGCATCACACTGTGACACGATAGCATTTGCAAGATTGAACCTTCTTTATCAAGTACACGCAAGTACTAACTACATTTTTTAACTAGACAAACACACCCCTCAGCTTGCCTCACCGCACTGTTCATTCGTGTCGACACTATCACTTGAATCTTTGTTATTCAACGTTTAATCTTCATCACAATAACAAGGAGTGCAATAAAGTGCTTCCAACAGGTCCTCCGCCATACCGCTCCTTACCCGTATTTTCATACGTAAGGCAGACCTGCGAACTGAATATCTTGCTACTTGGTCTTTGCTTGTTTCTGACTTCACTCATCGTCATTATGGCTGAATAGGCGATATATAGCGGTATTCCTAGTAGATGTAGGAATAGCTAGCCATCCGTTGTCATTTTTTATCCGTTATGTATGGCGACAGGGTTTGATAAAGGCTTCGAGGGGCGGGTGTTTCAATGACACCCGAGCCGGGAGTCCAACGCAAAGTCGGCATTAGCGGTGCTACCAAGAAAACTCAGCAAAGCCTTGGGTTTCACGAAGCAATTTATAGCAAGAGCGATTCGCTACAAGCAACAGCTCGAGTAATATGCTGGGAATTCTAATACAGCGTTATCACAGCGAGGCATTAGAGAGTATTTGTTTTCACTTTTTTGCTTACGTTTTGTCTGTTAACTGAATTGAACTGAATTGTTGGAGCACCAAAACATAATCAAAAAAGTGAAAACAAATACTCTCTATTGTTCAAGTTCCTCATTCCCGAGGTCAAAGACCGGTGTTCGACTACCGATCCTATTTGCTATAGTTCTGTCTACGCATGAAAAGGCGGGTTTCAGAGCATAAGTGAAGATCGTTATGTGACATTCTCAATTGTGAGGATGAGAAGAACTTCAAGAAGGCAAGAACAGGCATTGAAGAATTGCGCTAGAATACTGTGGCGCCAATGTTTGGTGTTGTTGACATCGGAAAGCCCGCGTCCAGTCCGATCACAAAGCTCGCAGTACGACGAACCCTCAAGAAAACCACGCAAAATGGTGAGTCCCTGCCCTCGATTCTCTGCATTTGGGCCGTCCGAAGCACTGTCGGATACGATGGAGATGTTATGAGAGAGGTGGAAGGAAAATTTGAGGTGGATGGATCGACGGGAGGCTGGATGATGGATGCTTCGGGCGGCTTCAGGACGTTGGTGTGATCTTGCTGCTGACGATCTCCCCTCTCTCTCTTTACAGACGAAAGGTTCGTAAACATTTATCCAGCCAGATTGCATGCTTTTGCTGATCAGGTCGTTCGAATTGTGCGTTCAAATTGATCAGGTACCTCGTCTTTCGGGTGCGTCCACAATCTCACTCGCATCTGATCTGTGCTGATATTATCATTATTCAGTAAGAGACACACAAAGTCCCACACGCTTTGCCGGCGCTGCGGCACCCGTGCCTTCCACAGGCAGCACAAAAGTGCGTCTCGACCCCATCCATCTGCCCTGCCTTCACTAACTAGCGATCGATCTCTCATTTTCTTCTCCCTCTCCCCCGGATTTCTATTTCTTTCAATACAACAGCTTGCGCTCAGTGCGGATATCCCGCTGCCAAGCTGCGGTCATACGAGTGGGGCCAAAAGGCTAAGCGCAGAAAGACTACCGGCACTGGCAGGATGAGACACCTCAAGGAGGTCTCCAGACGGTTCAAGAACGGATTCAGGTGCGTTTTCAGTCGATTCCTCACATCTTCGACGTGTTCTGATTGTTTTGCAGAGAAAACACCGTGGCAAAGAAGCGGACTAAGGCTGCCGCAGCAGAGGCATAAATTACTATTGGAAATTTTACCCCCTCCCGCATCTCCATCGCTGCCGTATGCCACGCATCCACTCGAGCCAATACATGAATCATGACATGCCTTGATGCCCCATGTAGCCTGCGCACATATTCTCATTGTTATTTCACCAGCACTTACCGACACTCGCGACTCGGGGAGTGTACAGATCAGTCATTTGTATCCCCATGTTGGAGTGAAAAAACGCGAAGCTGAAGCTGAGACACGATTCCCCTGCTGGACGCTATCAGCACAGGCTACAAGACCGGTTACATAGTGATGTACCACTGCGAGTCAGGGATCCAGATGAGCGCTGAGCATTGATCAGCCGTGAGGTTCGCATCGATATTCAGAGCCGAGGGGATCGCCCGCACGTATGTTTGTCTTAAACCACATCCGACTTTCGTGTAGTGCCGCTCGACCTGAGGCCCAGTAGAGATAAGGTGAAAATCCGTGAGCATTGAAAAGTGTTGGGAAATGGTGTCTCCTGTTCGAAATTGAGAGTCTTGAGATCTAGGGTCGAGCGAGGCTCGGACCCTATGGTATTGTAATTGTCAATGGCGCGATGTCGGTGCTCTGCACTGGTACAAACCTAGCATGCGACTCGGAGGCCGAAGCCTCGAGGCAACTCGCAGGTTTTGTCCCTTTTTGCGCTTCGTGTTAGGATCGAGGGATCCCCCTCCAAACCTCTACTACAGTATAATACCTCTCAAAACTAAATCTCCTCTACCAAACCGGGGCCGCCCCGGTCCGATGACATCACTTAGAGGAATCACTGGCATCGACTTGCATTGATTTAATATTCTAAGCTTGAAAGATTCACATCTGCAAAGTTTACTCTACAATCTGCATATCATCACATAGTATTTATTGCATCGTTAAGTTTAGTGCGGGGTTTTGAACTATTTGGGCTTGTATCATACGGCGAGGAAATTTGGGCCTCTCGTACAAGGGGTATGCAAGACCAGAATCCTCTACACAGGGTCGAATTTTCCGGTCAAGCCTCGAAAACACCCACCCCCCCCCCTGATAGATATTCCCACGGTCCAAAAAACTATTTATTGTGACCAGAAGACGTGGCAGAGACCGAAAATTGCTTGTAATATGCATCCTAGCTACCACAGTTTATGATCCAACCGGTATTGAAAGTGTTTGCAGGTAGGAGTTGGTGTGGGTATTGACTGCAAAGTGACTGCCAAAATAGGCGCCCACCGTGTGGCGTGAGTTGTTCGTTCCTAATATAGCCAAATCATCCTCAACAAATCCTCATTGTCGCTAAATGGTCTTATTTACCTCCATAGCAGTCTGGGGGAACATCTAGAATGCTCCAAGATACCCAGGATGCTCTCAAAGATCCATTGTGAGCATGAAAATAGGGGGTCATATTTTCCAGTTAAGGTTGCAAAACACCCACCCCTCCCCCCACCTCGTGTCTCGGACTCTATTGTTGCATACCCCTTGCTCTCGTATGATACAAATGGTATGTAACAATTGTATTATACAACGCGCCGCAGGCGAAACTTTTGTGTTCAATACACGTATAATACACGTATTTTACATGTATGAAACCCGTTTGAGCGAGGCAGTGTTTTATACACGCCCACGACGAGCCGCCTGTTCAAAACGAGAGCGGACCCCACGACTTGGATCTGTCAACCCATGGCGCTGAGTTTGTTGATGTCTCATTCGACGCAGGAGTCGCCGCGGCGTTCGGCGTGGCCTTCTTGACTCCGTTGTATCGGTCAACGAGTGCTTTGTTCGACAGGTCGACAAGCATGTCGATCTCGAGACGTGGGGCGCCTGCCTCTCGAGTGGTCATAGGGATGTCTCCATCATCGAGTACGTCCTCTTCCTCTTCGTCGTCATCATTCAAGAACTCCAGACCATATGGATCAGGATGATCAAACATTAGAGCCTCCTCTTGCGGCGTGAGGGGATTGAGAAGATCAGTGAGTGTGGGGGCGGGAAGTTGGATGGCTGTTGCTGATGTGGGCTTTTGCTGCTTCGGCAGCTGCAAGTTGGCTGTGTGAGTCAGTTTCGAGGGCGAGGTGAGTGTGCCCCCTGTCCACCAGCTTTGTAATTGAGCCATTTGAATGATATGACGTCCGGTCAGGCCGTTGCGTTTGGCAGTATTGAATGCGGTCATCTTCGAGGCAGTGCGCTCGTCACACATCTCGGATGGCGAGACAGAAAAGAGTTTAATCGCGAGAATCTAGTATGTGGCAAGGTAAGCTTATGTAGACAGATTATGAACATAAGTACTTACCGAAATGATAGATGCATTGCTGTCGATCGCCCTGGACTTCCACCATGCGAGACGATGAAGAGGTTCCGTGCAGGGATCACTAAATGGTGAATCGCCGTACATGTAGCCTGATAATGGTCAGTACGAGAACAGCCGAATGAGATGTATATCTTACATTCCGTTTGCTTAATCAGCTGATTCCCCTCCGCTTCGCCACCTGAGCGCATGCGAAGCTGCTCATTCTGAAGCATCAACCGGGCCGAATTCATCAGACGTAGGACGAGGGGTGACACTGTCTTGCTAGTAAAGTTGTCCCGTGCAGGAAGGTTTAAGCGCAGTGCGCGATCGCGGTAATAAACTTCGATTTCACAATCAAGGGTCAGAATGGGGCTGCGCAAAAATGAGCTGGCACTTACTCGGGTCCAGAAGGTAGGCGAGAATGAACATGTCTTCGGTGCAGTCTGTCATAAATATTTTGAACCGTCGATCAAAGACGCCGAACGTCTCGCTGCGATGGATGTAAATTGGGTCGGCTTCAAAGGATCATATGCCATTAGAATAGGCAGTGGATGAGACTAAAGAGAGTAACACACTTGGTTTTTGGAAGACGCGGGTGAAGCCAATCGCGATGCCAATAAAAATTGAAAAGACATCGGAGCATGTTGTATGCTGTCCTTCGAGTGTTTTGAGGCCACGGGCGATAGGAGACAGAAGCGTGTCGATATTGAACAACTGTTGTTGAAAGTTGAAGTTCTCCTGGGTGCCGTGCTCAATGTACTGCTTGAGGTGAGCAGTCTGATATGGATCATACACTAATTAGCAAGTTGAGACGAGCACAGTGTTGGAAACTGACCGCTTTAGTATTAAAATGCAAGGTATCTTCCTCTAGACACCGCTGCATCGTTGGGAGGCATCGTTGGATGCTCTTTGCGTTGATTGCAAAGCTCGAAAAACGCGTGGCTCCGGCGTTTTGAAGGCCACGCGTGTTGCTGTCGAACCGCATCTCATCTTTCAGCACATGCTGCCCGTAGTTGCTGTGTGAAAAATAGGTAGTGAGGGCCGAAATAATTTTCATTGGCTAAAGCGAACTGCAATGAGCACCACAAGACTTGTAGCAGAGGGTGGATGACGCACCTCGGCAAAGCCAGCAATCTTTGGGTACTTTTTAGTGCCCACCATGACGTCTTTCATCATGAGGCTGAGCTGGTGGCATGGATCGGGGCAGTTAAGGATCCACCGCCACTTCTCCCAAATCATTCGCCGGAGCTTCTTCACATTTCCTGTCGTGTCGGAGACTACAAGGGAGAAACAGGTTGCGATATAACGTTCAATGATCTACAGCAGTGAGCTTATTTTAGATGATTATCGAATCAGCATAGATAGGATCACATACTTCGGCGATAAGTTGAAAGAGATTTTCGGCAGTGGTAGAGATCCCGGAAAGTACGAGACCGTCGACGAGAAACGAGCGGCGATCGGGGGTAGTAATATGAACGGTATAGATCTCGTCGTGAGCTAAACTAGACCATCCATCAAATGACATGCTCAAGTGTATAAATTGGAGAAAAAACTCTTGAATCTGTTTAGAAACAGAAAGAGCTTCGGCTGCAAGGTGGGCAGAGATGAAGTGAGAGCGATCAGGTATAGAGTATGCCGGGCATCTGGCACAGTCAAATGAGTTGGAGAAATGACTAAGAACCGAATCAGAACTTACAAAGCATAACAAAAATCGAAGAAAAACATATTGTCGAGCATAGCAAAAGAAATTGCACAGCAAACAACCAAACGAAGCAGTAGCAGATCAATGTTTGCCTGCCGAATGGGTGACAGCGGGGTCGTTACACCAAAGCTCGACTGTAAGTTGCTCTGCCTGAGCGGAGCCGAACGGCGAGGAGCAGTGCTATGGGAGGATGATGTGCCAGGTGTGTCGAATGAGGATGCAGTTGATGCAGCAGAGAGAGAACGGGATTGTGCCGCTCCGGTAGACGATGTAAATGAATTGGAGAGAGGCGTTGATCTGCCCTCTCCAGCCGTAGATGGTTTCCGTTTGCCACCACGAAGTTTTGGGGCGGCAGACTCCCCAGACAGGACCGAATCGGATGACATGGCGAGCAGAGCATCACTTGCCTCATGAAACTCTGCAGGCCATTCCCTTTGGAGTATCTACAAGCAATATTTAGCCAAGTGTGATCATAAAGAAGAAAAAGTTCTTACACTGCATTCAACAGCGTGTGGCAGCGCCCGGTTTGATGTGTTGTTTGCGCGTTTATGATCACACCCAATACAGTAAAAAACCTTCACTTCCTTCCCGCTCTTGTTCTTCGCAGTCCTCTCGATGGCTAGCCGCCAGAGAAGTGCATTGGCCGGGGCTCCTGTCTTGGCTTTCGGTCGGAAGCTTTTAAAATCATTGCCACACTTCTTGCGCTCTGCCCGCTCCACTGCACGATCTGCTGCATCTGCTTGATCGAGTGCTTTCAACAGACTCGGAGTCGCGGGAGCTGACTCATCATCTTCTGTGTCCATTTCCGTGTCTTCTTGTTCTCCATCGGGGATTGACAGGTGTCCGGGAAACTGTAAACAGAATAGATCAGCGGTAATCCTTGTCATCGGCACTGTTCTACCAAACGTACTGAAGGCGGTGGACCGGCACTTAATTGATTGTCTTGAAGAGCCTCCTCGTATACAGCCAGCTTGTCCCAGTACTGAGCCCATTCTGTTGCCTCTGCTGATGCAGATCGAGTCGCATAGTCCCCAAAAATGACCTGCATGACATCTTCCAGATCGACACTGCTAAAGTCCTTCTCACCCAAAAACCGTTTTGATGCATCTTTCAGCGCGTCGAGTTCTGGCCCGGAGACCATTGCGAAGGTTGAGAACTGTCAGATGTGCAGCAGAAAAGGGAAGCCGTAAGTCCGCAACTGAATTGAACGATCTCTCGGCAGCGATTGATTAGGATCTGGTTTTGATTGCCAGAAAAACCGGGTATGGAATCGCCGAGACCGGCTGTGGAGCCTCGAATACACAGGGGTTGTATACCAGTTATATACCAGTTATATACCAGGGTGTCCAGCCCCTCGATGTAATATACAGTAATATACATGTATTAAACCCTGTGTAAAATACACACGAGTTTAAAACCCCGCACTAGTTAAGTTCCTACGCTTTTCGGACACTTCCGTTGGCTGAATTTAGGTATAAGCCCCACGATCCCACGGCGTGCTATTACACAAAAAGTCGATATACGCTGGCGTCATCAGCTTTGCTTGATCTGCCATTGGCCCTGGGGGCCCGCCGTCCAACATGCAAGCAGAATGTAGTTTGATGGATCGTGCCATTTCAAACTCACGATGGTGCAACAACGTTCCGTCTGCTGTGAGAGTTTGAAGAATATTGCTTGCCTCCTGAACCGCCCGCAAAGCCTCTCTCTTCCGTAAAAGACCTAATAGGATACTGGATCTGTTGTTGAGGGACACAGCAAGATGAATGGTGTAAGTTCCGGGTCGCGCCAGCGCAAGAGCCCGATAAAGAGCCACCGCTTCCTCCATCGCCGGTAGAGCTTGAGTTTGTCGACCGAGATGGGACAGAATGCTCGATAAATTTTCGAGTGATAGAGCTAAATCGGCATTGGGAGCCTCGGGTTGCTCTACTATGAGAGCTCGGCGCAGATCTACAGCCTCTCTTACTGCTGCTAAACCGTCCTCCTGGCGGCCCAGATTTACAAGCCGGGTGGATAGGCTCGTAAGTGAGTTGGCGAGTTCGGCATTGAATACTCGCGGTCGCTCTGCTGCAAGAGCTCGGCACAGATCGACTGATTCCTGAATTGCCTCTAAGGCATCCCCATGCCGGCCAAACCCCGACAAGCGGGTGGATAGGCTGCGAAGAGCCAATGCCAGATCGGTATTCGCCTTTGTAGTTTGTACAGCTGCGATAGCTCTATATAGAGTTATCGCCTCTTGAATTGCTGTAAGTGCTTCCTCGCGTCGACCGACGGCCGAAAGTCGATTGGAGAGGCTGGCTAGAGAAGTGGCGAGGTTCCCGTTGCGCTTAGCTGGCCGCCTCTCTGCGAGAACCCTCTGAAGAGATAGTGCCTCTTGACACATTGTTAAGCCCTCCTCCAAGCGGCCCACATCTGATAGATAATTAGAGACGTTGTTGAGGCATGCAGCAAGGCCACTGTTAAATGTTGATGGTCTTTCCGCGGCGAGGGCACGATAAAGATCAAGCGCCTCAGTGCATACACTCAAGGCTTCCTCCCGTCGACCCTGATGTGATAAGCGAACAGATATGTCGTTGAGAGACCAAGAAAGAGCCGCGCGGAATACCATTGGTTTTTCCGAATCTGCTGCGAGGCCTCTGTATAGATCGGCAGCGTCTTGGATGGCTTTGAGACCTTCTTCGAAGCGACCAACGTAAGATAGGCGCTTCGCGAGAGAGGATAACAATCGAGCCTGCGTCTTATCTTCGTACAATATTGTGAGGTCGGGCGCGTGACGCTGCCAATCACTAGTAAATTTATTGTAGACTTGTCCAGTCAGCGAGAGCACTCACCTCCAACCAGCGTCTAATATTTAAGGAGCCACGGAAGACACCCCTGGACGCTACAATCTCAATCCAGCGCTGGCAAGTGTGCAATAAGAAGTATCGGACGTGAGGCACGATGGCCCCAGTATCTTCGAAATCTATAATGTGGTCGGTCCAAGACTCACAACCATAAAGGAGCTGCTCGGAAACCCCTTCTAGTGTCGGAATGCCAGGCGAATCACCATCCTCTTTATCAAGATAGCCAAGTCCTATGATAGGCTTGTCTCCTAATTCACGAGCCATTGTGTTGAGGCACAACGCTGCGAGTCTTCGACTATGCTTTTTTGTGGAGATGAAGAACTTGATTGTCTCCGGAGCTTTGGAGGCGCGATCCGTGATGAACTCGCGAAAGGACAAGTGTAGAATTCGGATAGGCTCGTCGTCATTCTGGAATCCCACGAGGACAGACCCGAATCGCTCCAGAAGAAGCTTGGAGGATAGCTCTTGAATATCATCGCATAATGCCCTCAGTGCCGTTAGTGATAAAGGTCGCTTGGCCGCCATAATGGCCCCCATGACAAGCTGATAATCCTTCCGGAAGTCTTCATCATTCCAGGCGCCGCAGGTATCGAGAATAGCTGTATACAGGGCATCCATTTTGGCGTTTACATCCGGAAGTCCTTCTGGAACCGATCTCGACAGCAAGGTGCTCAACTTTGCCTTTGGGTTGTAAGCGCTGCGAAGATAACCGAATATTGTGGCTATCCAGATGAACAGCCCTTCAGACATAAACTTCAGTGCATGAATAAGCGCCTCGTCTATCCCATCAGGGCCCATCTTGGAACGTATCGCACTATCTCGCATTTGTGCGTCCACATAGGCAGAAATATCCTCGACATTCTCAGCTGATTGGATGTCGATTAAATGTGGTATGATATGGGATGATCCAGAGAAATGTTCCTCGATGGTACTTGTTGGCCTTGAAGTGACAAATATCCGAAGTTGCCGCGGAAGATCGGCAGCCATGGTTGCCAATATAGCCAGTAGATCATTGTCGGCACCATCGCAAGTGCTCTCGTCCAACGCGTCGATCACGATCACAATAGGCTCGCCAGTATAACGGCGCAAAGGCCCTGCAATGAAAGCATCGAACTGCCGATACAGAGATGCTGAAGTCAGCGCAAGCTCGTCTTCCAGAACCGTGCGGATATCCGCAGCGATGGCAGGGTGACGATTAGCGATATCTCGAGCAATAGTTGTGATCAGCATCTGGGGAGAATTACGGGACGCCACGTCGCGGTTGAAAAAGAAGGAAGATGCCAGGAGCCCGACTCGGTGGAGCATTTCAGCAACTGTATGAGAGATCGCAGTTTTGCCTGATCCCGCCACACCTTTCACCCAGAAGACATTTTGAGAGCTAAATGAGCGCGACCACATCTTGACAAAGGAGAGAACGGATTTTCGGGTCCCGGGCAGACATGAGAACTTTGGGTCCCATGATGCACCTTCTGCGTATGACAATTTGTCCAGAGCAAGCTTTAAGGCTAAATTCCCTATTCAATTACGAGTCCATGTCACTCGAGAATGGCGCATGTACTGACCCAAGTGCTCAGCATCTAGCCCGTATGCAGTGTAATCGCCAGCGACATTTGTGACACTCCCGCCTGACGTAGAACTAGTGGTGAAGGCCTATCAGAGTGTCAGAGAGGTGTCGCCTCTTCAACTTCGCCAAGACTCACCATGGCTGGTGAGAGTAAACGGTCATTGTTCCGCTCTGATATTTTGGGCGTCTGGCGCACAAGAGTTGCAGCATCCCTACTGCCGGACAGAGAAGGGGGTTCAAACGAGACTGTAATTGGCCTTTGTACTGGCTTGCTGTGGCGAGCAGAGTTGCCCTGAGCAGAGGCTGCAACAGCAAGAGGCGCGGGCTGCAGTGTGCTCGCGCTATCCCTATATTTCCATAAAATCCTGGCAAGAAGCTGGCTCGTGTCTCCATAGAAATCTTTTGCACCTTTTGGCTGTATATATGTAAAGTAAGGGTCATTTCAGACCATCAATCAAACGGACTTACGCGGGGGATAAATGACTTCATGACAGGATGGATTAGCGCTTTCATATCTTCTATCGATTGACGATCTTTGTTGATTGGTCGAATGCGGTGAGGTACCGCCGCGTTCTGTATAGTACAAACATTGGTTTTGACCTGCTCAAGCACGCTGGGATTTTACGGGACTATCAATATCATATCCGCACCGTAAGTGAGTAAAAATAACCTCAGGAAATGCTGCATTTTGTCTGTAACATTTTGTCTCCTGGGCGAAACTTGATCCCAAAGGAATTGGATTACAGCGGCCGTCGCATTTCGAATGTATAAGCAGAAGCTTGCCCAGTCTTGACGATTTGATGAGAACATCTGCATATCTTGATCAGCCAAAGGAGATATGTGTACCAGCATGTAAAACATACTGCGACCGCTTTGACGATGAACAGCGAGCTTTCCGCTGTCTGTTTGAGCGCAGGAAAACTATTGGGCGGAATCTCGCTGGCAAGCTTCAGCAGTGTACGGGCGTCATGTTTGCCACAAATACGCCCTGGGTAGGACATAGTGGATGGAGATAGCGAAACCTAGAACTACGTCCGTCAAAACGAAGGCTGACGAAGGGGAAAGGCGATCACCACAAATACCTTGCATTGCGCTCTATATCTTAGCGCCTGCACAGCTCTACAGCATGAGTGTCTAAGTATGGGCGAATATTACGTAGGCTGAGCGGCAGCGTCAAATAAAGTACTGGATGGACATACATACTGCTTGCGCAGCGCCGTTATCCCCAGACGCAATCAATGGGATTCATTGCCATTCCATTTTTGTCGATGCTGTGGATGCCAGATGACCAACATACAGACTGTTGCGTCCACGCTTACTGCTGCAGAACCGACGACCGCTTTTCTGAGGCGATGAGCGCAAGATGCGTGGTTTCGTTTGTCATATGAATTTGCGAACTTCTTGATCCTCGAATCCACCTACCGTTGCTCGTTAGGCTGAGTCATGTAATCCAATTGATACGAAGAGAGTTCTCGCTACCTCCCTAGAGCCTCAAAAAAGCACATACGCGGTTTGCTCTCTCGCTATCCGTGTTGTAGTTGACATGTATATCCTGTACTTACCAGTGTTCCGCCTCCGCGAGTCCCTGGTTCAGTGGGTATGATTTGCGAACGACCCTATCGTCAAATTTGCATAGGTATTTCATGCCATGTAACAACGCCAAGTGCCCTTGGCGCTCTACTCCCAAGCAAACGACGCCTCTCCCAAAGCCTCCATATCCAGGTCATCTATGAAGTGGGTCAGCATCATACTAAGCAAGCACGTGTTCTAATCAATTACCTAGTAGATCAAACTGTGTTGTGTCTGCTGCGCGCAAGAGTATGTCGCGTAATGCAACACTGTGACCCTCATGGTCCACAGAATCCAACTCTTCATCTTCATCTGTCCAATCACCATCCTGGCCGGGCGCATCTTGGTATTGGGTTTCCACCAAATCATCCCCGTATGAAATCTCACCCGGAAGCGACACGAGGCTGAGCCGCTCCGGGATCTTGAATGAGGGTCGTGGGCCGGGGGTTCCACTCGAGCTTTGAAAGAGGTTTATGTATGGTGAGTTGCGCGATACTGATTTGTAGGGCGAGGGTAGCCGCACGCCCTTGGGCGTCGCGTTCTGGTAGGCTTCGAAGGAGTTTGATGCTGACTCGCATTGCACGGACTCTACGATCTATCATAACCATGAGCACTAGCACGTTCAGGATCACCAACGAGAACAACGACAAACCTTCTCAACATCGTCTCCTCCCCCCGGTCGCACATCGTCCTCGTCATTCGAGATTTCGGCAAACATCGATGGCCTCGATTTCGCGAACGCCATTGACTTCCTGACGCCCATGCTCTTCCTTCCCTTGCGTAGACCAGAGCGGGACACAGCAAAGCTGACTCTTCCCTTCTTCGCAGAGCCTAGGAACCTGTGGACATATGTGGAGCGCGGTTTGGCTGAGGGTGGCGGTGTGGACGTAATGAGGCGTTTAGGAGTGTCTGGTGGATCGTGTGGAGGCGAAGACAGGCTAAGTTTCGATGGAGGAAAAATAGGCCGTAATTTCAACATAGATGGCTGGGGAATGCGCGAAGGCTGGGGTGCAGGGGCAGGGGCAAGAACGGGTGGATATTGATGTAGAATCTGCCTTATTCGTTCAACTCGGTCTTCCAATGTCTGGGTATTTGCCTCCAGCTTATGCGAAAGGGACATAGATGCTACGAGCTCGGGGCCAGGAGTTTTCTGAAGCTAGTTCAAAACTTGGAGCATACTTGCGAGTACTGGGTGCAAGACTCACGTGCAAATCAAGATCCAGCCCCGTCCCTCCCCCGGGGCTCCAAAGTCCCAGAGTGTTGTGATTCTCTGCGTGCAGATCAGCCTGCAGGGCATTAAGCTTCGCCCGCATCTCCTCGCCCACCCTACGTGTATGTTCCAGCGACTCCTTTAATGTCGTCTGCATGTTCTCCGTCGACCGTAACTCGGCGGAGAGCGAGACTTCAGGATGTGACTTTGTTATTACGGGGGCGCTGGACGACGTTCTGGCGACGGTCTGAGTAACAAATATAGGCGCGCGGATGGCTTTGAGAGCAGACGGATGATGTGCTGCTGCAATGGGTAGCGGTTGCATTGCCTGGGGTGCATCCGTGGACTGTGATGCACGTTTAGAACATTTTCCAGTGAAGTACTTTGAAACCACCTTAGAGGTTCCGGCCTTTATGGCAGAAGTGTCTGGTATCGCTGGAACGAGAGCGCTACTCGCCAATCCCGCGAGCTCAATGAGCACATCTAACGCGCGCTGCCCCTTTGCATTGAGCCATTCATTCTGAGTAAGGTCTTGCTTCCTGGAATCTGCGAGAGCGAGTAGCTTTTCGGTGGCAAGGGCATTGTATACCGATGAGTTGGAGTTAGAATCGTCTGTTAAGCGATCCTGTCAGCTGTAAGATTATGTTTGAACATAGGTGGGGAGGATGAGCTCACGCGCAGCATTTGCAGACTCTCGTCCCTTTGGGAGAGCAGTGACGCGGAGAGTTCCCAAGTGTTCCATTTATCCTGATAGGATGCTAGCCTAGACATGTACGCGTGACGTTGTTTTTGGATGTGGTCCTTGAAACCAGTATCTCAATCAGTTCAAAAATGTTCCGAACGGCTTGGCAGACATACTGTGATATTTTCTAACATGACGACAGTACTGCTGGCTGTAGTTTCGGATGAAGAGCTATACTTCAACAGGGCATGTGTCGAGAACGACAGTAGCATGCGCTCAAATCTTTCTTATCAATCAATCTCCCAGTGGCATGGTTGAAATGAATCAGAACGTACCGCTCGCCAGCACATTCCTCCAGCAACGACTTGCGTACCAGTACGTCCTTCCACCACCACGCCTGTACGAGATCGTCCTCGACACCAACCTCAGATGCTTTTCCTTTGAAATTTAGGCGGGATTGGGGGGCTGACTTGGGGTACAGCGTGCCATGCCGTAGCCCTTCGAGGTACTTGGTCAGCGACGTGCGGAACGCGGTGGTCTCCCCAGGTGAGGCACACGGATATGTTGGCAGAATCTTTAAATCATAAACTCAATCAGTGCATTCAAACGACTATTCCGCCCCCAAACTCACAGATTTCGCTTGGCCGCGCCCCTCGATCCGTCCCACGAGAAAGAAGGTCACATCCTCCATGCTCTTCGTCCTCTCGCGCAGGCCGCGCGCGCTTGGATCGAAAAGGTGCGTGTCATACTCCGGGTTATTTGCGAGTGGGTACTCTAGTAGATGCAGGTGGATGAGCTGGAGGAGAGGCAGTGGTAGCGCGGGGGAGTCGGACATCGTCCGTCATGCATCATGAATGGCTTCGATGTCCTGCTTTGGCAATGCTTTGGTCATGCTTGCTGAGAAACTTCGAATTCGAGCAAAATTCGAGTTAGGGGCAAATAGGAAAATGATCGATGGGCCCCTGATCAAGGATTACACGTGTAATACATACTCTTCAACTTGACTCTAAGTCAGTACGTGTTGCTCCTAGGCCTGGGACCAAGTGATCTATTTGAGTAATCTTGCTACCGAGCACGACTCTTTCACGGCCTCTCACCCATCAAATCCTCCCTTCCACTTCACACTTATCACCTTCAACTCGAAATGGCGGGTTACCTCCTCGACAACTTACAATTCGCCCAAGCCATCCCAAATCTCTGCAACACGTCAGACTTGATTGTCTCTGCAGAGATGAGCATGTTCAGGCGTAACGGTGCAACTAGTGCGCCATGGTCAGCTCAAATGCACGCATGGACCGGGACTGAATGGCCTGGAGTGGCTGCGTACGTAAACAGATTTCGAGCGGGATACATCTATCAGCTTATGTCCGAGTTTATGCTGCATCATATCACGACTTTCACAAAACTCTATCTGTGTCGCCACACGCACCGTACCGGATAGGGAGAATAAACACCACCATCATCCAGAGTATTTATGCTTCAATGTGGCTAGACCCGATGGTAGATTATAAAGGCTTGTGATAACAGAGCAACAACCAAGCATCTCGATAACATTCAACCACCATGGATCTCAATCCTTCCTCAGGTACCTTGGATGTAATCAGTATATGCCTTTCTCTCGATCCTATCCCGCCGCTCCATGCCGGTTTCATAGCCTTCCGTATCATCTGGTCTTATGTGCAGGAAGCAAAGGGGTGCAAGCGTCAGCTAAAGCTTCTAGCGCAGTACGTAGCGAAACTGCTGAATACGCTCGATGGCGAGTACCGTGAGGGAAGGTTGCGGCAATCAGCTTCGCCGGATGAACCACTCGAGTGGCTGCAGAAGTGAGTCTCGTCGTTTTGTTTTGTTTTTTGTGTGCTCATTGCGGACATCTCAGGCTCTTGAACGATGTATCTACATTTGTGAGAGAGCAGGCATCATATAGCTTTTTGAAGACACTCTACTTCAAGGACAAAACCATCAGCCAGATCGAAAGCTTCAACAGAAGGATCGCTAGTTGCGTCAGTGCATTTCAGGTATGATAAATTACAAATAAACCCGTGAAGGTTTATAACGGATTGTATAGATTTCTTCGCTCATTAAAGTATCCGCTTGGCAATCATGGAACGATCAAGCGCGAGAGGATGATCAGGAAGTCCTTCACAGTCGGCTTAACGATCTTGAAGCTGACCAGCAGCATCTCGCTGCAAGTCTCGGTGCGAAACCTCGCCTGTGATGCCTGACCTCGCTGAATCTCCCACCTACTAGATGTGCAGCACGCGAACATAATGGCCATAATGGTCTCCCTTCAAAGGCGTCTCTCGGATCGCACAAGCTCGCGCCGCGAGCTCCAGTTCTTTAAGCACAGTCTTCATTACCTTTTCACCATCAGCGGTTCCCAGGTGACTCTTGAGGATTGGATGATAACATCGTACGAAGTCGAGTTCGGGCCAGAAATCGGTGTGGGTGGCTTGTAAGTTCGCTGGTTATGATTACGATTAGACCGAAACCTGATTAGTTTGAACAGCGGCCAGGTGTTCAAGGGGATCTGGAACAAGACAGAAGTCGCCTTAAAGGTCCTCAAGAACCAGGCGGGTATTACTCCTAGCTCAGCGGTCAGTTATGCTCATGCTGTTGGGATATGTCAAGCTCACGCGTCACTTTTCTAGGCCATACGAAATGAGATTAAGGTATGCCTATTCATTCCTGCACATAAGGCGCAGCACCTTACTACATCTGGATAGACTTGGTCCAAAATTCGGCATCCTAACGTATTGCGTATGAGTTTCTTCGCATGCTGGCGGCCGAGAACTCATGTTGAAGTGGTATTCAGAGTTTCTCGGAGCGAACGTCCTAGACGAGAAACCGTTCATTGTGATGCCTTATCTTGCCAATGGGAATGCGCGAGACTACTTGGTCACGCATCCAGAATGCGACCGACTCAAATTGGTGTGTAGCTCTGATAAGAACGACAATTTATCCACTGAATTGTCGTTTCTAGTTGCACGGAATCTCCCTGGGTCTTGTACACCTCCACTCGCAGCAAATAGTCCACGGCGATCTTAAAGCCGTGAGCGAACCGAAGATACATATTTAATATCTTACTGACCAGCTTTGGCTGTTTGAAGGTCAACGTACTGATTGATCATGGCGGCATGGCCGTGCTCTGTGACTTCGGTTTGTCACGCGTCAAGGCAGATGCGACAAGCCGCACGGCGCGTCCATCTGATATCGCATCAATCGTAGGCAGCCGGAACTGGATGTCGCCCGAAAGGATATTGGGCGGATCTTTGAAGAAACCAAGCGATGTCTATGCGTTTGGAATGACACTTTTTGAGGTAACGCTCCGCACCAACTTCTTTCCCTTCGCTGACAGTTTATTCAAGGTATTTGCTGGCGAGATACCTCTTGGGCACATCAACTACGACGAGTTCATGGAGCTTGTGGTTGAAAGAAACGTGAGGCCCGAACGCCCAGAGGGAGAGGAATTGGAGGAAATCGGTCTGTCGGATGCGGTCTGGGACCTCGCTGTGGACTGCTGGCAAAAGAGTGAAAATGAAAGACCAACGGCGAATTCTATTTGCGACACACTCTCCCATCTGATTGAAGTCGCTGCCTATGGCTCCCTGTCGCCCATTACACCGCCCATTACACCACCTCTGGGCTCACCTATGCCGGCGTGGTCAAAGCGCCCACCTACTCGCACTCAGAGATCTCTACCCCCTCACCTACCCCACTACCTCCAACTTCCATTTGACTCCTCGGTGGTACCTTCTCTTGAGATGTCATCACAGGCACCCGCGTCATCGCGCCCACCTATCCGACGAGTGCAGAGTGTAATGGTTCCCCGTACCGCTATACCTTCACGACTGGTCAGCTCCTTTCAACTGGCCAAAGTGGCATCCTTTAGCGACACCAAAAGGGCTGTCACAGGTGTTGCCTTCTCTCGGGATGGCAAGGAAGCACTCTCTCGCACCGCGGCCGGCACTGTATTCCTCTGGAAAGTGCAGACAAGCGAGATTAGACTCAAATTCGAAGGGCTTGGGGAAGTCGGCGCAGTGGCGTGGTCGCCCGAAGGCTCTTACATCGCTGCCGGCGCCAACGACAATACCGTGCTGGTGTGGGAAGCGCTAGCTGGCCAGAGACTCGTTGAGGCGAACAAGAAAGCGCGTTTCTGGAGCTACAGGGGCCGGGGCATCCCATGCATAGCTTTCTCTCCGGACGAAGAACATATTGTGTTTGGGAATAATGACACCCGCAAATTCGTAATCAATAACATCGATGGCCAGACGCTCTGGGACGCCTCCGCCGCTCAGCATAAAGATAATCGCAATATCTGCTTCACATCATTTTCGCCAGATGGGAGGCATGTGCTTACGCTCGTTGAAAATGAACTGCCACAGATCTGGGACACGCATGCCCTACCAGGCCTTAACACTTTGGGCTCTGGGGGCATATATCTCCCGCTCGGGTTCCGTGACACAAATGGGTTGTGGACAGGCGATCCTCCCGAGATGGCTTGTTTCTCGCCTGATGGATCCAAAGTCATCGCTGGGTGGCTCAATGGCTCTTTCAGCATCTGGGAGCCGTTTGTCAAGAATGGCGCAGGAATTCTTGTTTTGAAGGACTCACAGTCGCGCGATTCGATCATCGAGGATGTGTCGATCCCCTCGCAGCAGCACCCGCCAGGTGCGCTGGCTGTCTCCTTCCCGACCCAGAGCCACAAACGGATGTGCCTCTCCCCCGATGGAAAATGGGTAGCTATGGAATGGCGGCAGCCGAGCCAGTTCAAAGGTGTAAAAGTGTGGGATACCGAGACTGGGCGCACGTCGGCGACATACGAGGCGCCGAGTTTGGTGAAAACTCTAGCCTTCTCGCCAGATAGCGAGCGGGTCATATTTGGTTGTTCCGATGGCACAACTGTTGTAATAAGTTTACTCTTGCCGACGCCCACGCAGGTTTGAAGGCCATTTGAATACTTTTACTATACAGCGACACCTTACTGAAAGAATTCTATGGTTGCTACCCACATTCCCATGCCTGGTGAGAAGCCGAGCCCTGGCGCAGCTGCATGGCAGCGGTGCGGTTTAATGGCACTCGAACTAGACGAGTAATGGTATGTCAGCTATAAGCTACGAATGTTGGGGCCGTTGGTCTCGCAAACCAGTAAGGGTGGGCCCATCTTCACAAAATATTATTGTCTAGGCATCTATTCAATTGTAAGTGTTGTAGCTTGGAATCGCGTACCTGCCTTAGAATCGAGCAAGGGATCACCACATAGCCATTGCTGCCAGGCGCTATGTAGTTTTCCACATTGAATCAGCGTCAGAAAGCGCTCCCGCGCCATATGTGTACTTTGCAACCGATTGTGATGGTGCACGGCGGGCAGCGCCGCGTCCGGTGCGGGTGTCCCCGCAGGGCAGCAGGCGCGCGCGGCGCTTGCTGCTTGGCGTCGCGACGAGGCCCGATGCGCTGCTCGATGCGGACGCGTGTGGCGAGAGGTACGGCGTGGTGGAGGTGATTGCGAGGATTGGGGCGGCCCGCGACGGCTCAGGGCAGATGCCAGCGACCAAATGGGCTGTCGTCGACTCGGCAACGCGATAGTAGTGTCGAAGTAAATAAGACTCAGGAACGTCCTGCAGCTGAATATGCTGAGTAGATAGACGAAGATTTCGTTGCAGCACCAACTACCACCAAGGATGAATAAATCAAGAAGAATGATGTTGATACTAATTTGACAGGGTGGCGGTTTTGTTTGGTCGTGTTGCGTTTGGCATACTTGGATCTCAGAAACCCGTTTTTGATTGCTAGCTGCTGCCAAGGGCAACCCTATCTCAAAAGCATCCACCATGGATTTGCGCCCCGATGCCACGGACCTAATCACGACATGTCTCTCACTCTTCCCTATCCCTTCCCTCCATACTGCGTTCTCAGCCCTTCGCATCATCTGGTCTTACGTGCAAGAAGCAAAGGGGTGCGAACGGCAGCTTGGGCTTCTCGCACGATATGTGGCCGAACTTCTGTATACACTCGATGGCGAGTATCGTGCGAGAAGGTTAGAGGAATCGACTTCGCCAGATGAACTACTCGAGCGGCTGCAGAAGCAAGTTCTGCCGATTTAATCAAACCTTTGATTCCTCAACATCTATATTTTTAGGCTGCTGAACGATGTATCTTCGTCTGCGAAGGAGCAGGCATCGTACAGCTTTCTGAAAACGGTCTACTTCAAGGACAAAACAACTAGCCAGATCGACAACTTCAACAGGAGAATAGCTAGCTGCGTCACAACATATCAGGTATGATAAGATCCGAGAGCCATATAAACTCGTAAAAGTTTTAATATATCGCATAGATATCCTCGCTCATCGAAATATCAGCTTGGCAAGCATGGAACGATCAGGCGCGAAAAGCTGACCAGGAAGCCCTTGACCGTCGCCTGACTGATCTCCAAGCCAACAAGCAGCATCTCGCTGCAAATATCTGTGCGTAAATTTTCGCCTATGATACCCAAATTGGCCCACCTGACTACCTGCCAGACGTGCAACATGCGAACATGATGGCCATGATGGTCTCCCTCCAAAGGCGAATTTCGGAACGCACAAGTTTGCCTCTGGAGCATTGGTTCTTCATGCAAAGCCTTCAGTATCTTTCCACCCTCAGCGGATCCCGGGTGAACGTCGAGGATTGGATGATAACGTCGTATGAAGTTGAGTTCGGGCAACAAATTGGTGCGGGAGGAATGTGAGATCGATAGTCCTGATTACGATCAGGCCATGATCTGATTGGTGTGCGCAGTAGCCAGGTATTCAAGGGGAGCTGGAACAAGACAGAGGTAGTCTTGAAAGTCCTCAAGAACCAAGCGGGTGCATCTCCTAGCTCAGCGGTTAGTGTTTTTCTATGGCTGTGAAGTCCAAACATCAATTTTCTACTAGGTTATACGAAATGAAATCAAGGTTTGCATTCGTACTCTTGCATATGGAGCACAGCACCTTCAACTGTTGGCTTGATAGACTTGGTCCAAAATCCGACATCCTAACGTATTGCGTACGAGCGTTTTTTACATGCATCCAGCCGAGAATTGATGTTCAAACATTATTCAGAGTTTCTTGGAGCGAACGTGTTAGACGACAAGCCGTTCATTGTGGTCCCTTATCTCGCCAACGGCAATGCGCGTGACTACTTGATCATACATCCCGAGTGCAATCGACTCCAATTGGTGTGTAGATGTGACAGGAACTAAAAAAGTGTCGACTGAATTATCGTTTCTAGGTGCATGGCATCTCCCTGGGTCTTGTTCACCTCCATTCGCAGCAGATAGTCCACGGCGATCTTAAAGCAGTTAGCGACTCGATCCTACCTTCTTCAATGCTCTGCTGATTAGCTTTGACTATATGAAGGTCAATGTGCTGGTTGACCATGGCGAGATGGCGGTTCTCTGTGACTTCGGTCTGTCACGCGTAAAGGCTGACGTGACAAGTCGCAGCGCTCGCGCGACGGACGCTGCATCAATCGTTAATAACCGGAACTGGATGGCGCCAGAAAGGATAATGGGCGGATCTTTGAAGAAGCCATGCGATATCTATGCGTTTGGAATGACACTTTTTGAGGCAACACCCCTTGTTAATTCCTGTCAAACTCTTCACTGAAAATGTATCCCAGATATTCACAGGCAAGGTGCCTCTTGCCCATATCGACTACGGTCATTTTCAATCACTTATAGTCGATGGAAATGTAAGACCTCAGCGACCAGATAACAAGGATAACCAGGGACGTGGTTTTTCTGATGCGACATGGGCACTCGCGGAGAGCTGCTGGCATGGGAGTGCAAATGAAAGACCAACAGCGAATACTGTCTATGACACACTCTCCCACTTGATTGAAGTCACTCCACCAGCAAATATGCCCGCATCGCTTCCAGAACCTATCCATGAAACTGCTTCTGGCGGTGCTGCAGGTAATAGCGATCGCACAATAACAAGATCTATGGTCTGTTCATAACACCCCATTGCATCCCACTTCTCTAATCGAATCAAAGACATTTAACACTACGGGCATCATAGGAGGAAGCAGTGTTACAAATGTAGCTGGAGATTACATCATGTACGGAGCAGAACCCACTCAGTTAGGTCAGTAAACCTACTCGACTTTAGGTTAGTGAACATTGATTCACATTTCAACAGCTGTCAAGATGAATTTGGACAAACTACCATATGTGGAGGGTGCGTCATGGAATCCGAAGCTCACATGCTTGCCGGGCACGCGGAGTACCATCCTGTCTCTGTCGCAGGTATGGTCATGTTCTCGTGACTCTCAAAACGTTTTCTGGTTAGAGGGTGTCACAGGTTCCGGGAAAACTTCGATTTCCAACACAGTTGCACAGATGCTTTACCAAGATGGCATTCTTGTTTCGTCTTTTTTCTTCAACCGCGATGTTGGTCCTCGAAACAGCCCCCAGATGCTAATTACTACCATCGTGCGAGATATTGCCAACCGACATCATGATTTTGCTGCGGATATTAGCAAATATCTGGAGGGAGAACCTGCGCTGGCTTCAGCACCTCTGATCCGACAGTACGACGCACTACTTTGGGGGCCTCTGCAGCGTCATCCAATCGACAAGCCAATCGTGGTGGTCATTGACGCCCTAGACGAGAGCAGTTCCGATGGCGCGGATGACGATCTTCTCTGTATACTCAATGACGAGGCCCATCGTCTCCCACCCCAGTTTCGTATCTTCATCACCTCGAGGCCGACGGGGAGCATACATCGATGCCTCTCAAGAAAGAGTTACGTCAAACGGTGTTCGATTGACATCAATTCGCCTGAGAGTCTGCGGGACATCGCGGCTTATGTGGATGCTCAGCTACAGGACGACCAATTGCTATTCCAAATTGGCTCTTCTGCACAAGATCAATTATTAATCAACGAATTGAAGATTAAGGCAGAAGGGCTATTCATCTGGATAGCGACGGTATTCAGTTACCTACGCACTGTGTATAATCCCAAAGCAAAGCTCCTCGCCCTGCTTTCGAAATTCACAGAGAACATTTCTGGTGCCGACAAGAGGATGGATACTCTATATGCTGCCGTCCTGGATTCCTGCGCCGACTGGGAGGACACACATTTTATAATCAATTACCAGCTTATTATGGGTGCAATCATGGCTGTCGAGCGACCTTTATCGCTCGTGGTTCTTCAAGCACTATGCAAAGATATGCAAGGTCTGTCGCCCGCTATTCTATTGCGGCGATTTGGCTCCGTAATAGTAGGATTCGAAGACGAGCACGAACCTATTCGCCTTCTGCATCTATCTTTTCGTGAATTTGTCACGGACCGTGCCGACAAGGCTGTCGAAACACAAAAATTCTTCATCTCTAAGCAAAGCCATATTCAAAGGCTTGCATCTTTTTGTTTCGAAACCATTGCTCGCGAGCTCGAAGGTGCGCCTAAAACCGGAGCTGGCTATCTCGAGATAGAGAGCGAATACCCGCCTGGCATCCCGAAATTGCACGGCATCTCCAAACAGCTCCTTTATGCTTGCGAAGCACTACCCCATCATATCCTGGCCGTCGAAACGCCGGGATCCATTGCCCCACTCTTCCGGAGTTTCTTGTCGCACCACCGTACACGCTGGTTCGAGATAGTGGCCTCGCATGGTGTCTTTCGTGGATCATTGGCAGTTCGGCGCTGGCTAGAGGTTAGTATCCCATGATACAAGAACTTCAACCTCGAACTCACCGCATTCCAGGTTCACAATTCAGAGCTTCTGGAATCGTACGAAGACATGGCACAAGCTCGAATATTGTTTTCTCTGGCCACGCGTCTATCACATGAAGGCCGGCTGAAAGAAGCCCTGATTGCGATGCAAGAGGCGGCCGAACTCTACCGAGATTATGGGTCGGACACAGGGAGATTAGACGTTGGAAGATCAGACGCGGAGAGATCAGACACGGGAAAATCAGACACGGGAAAGCGAGAGACTTTTCGTGCAGTCGTCTTCCGTTCTTTCAGGAGCATATCTCTGACCCAAAGGAAGGGCAGTCGCGGCCCGTGAAAAGTCACGGAACCCAAAGAGACGATTTGATTAGACGATGAACGCGTTTGGCAATTTTTACCCTACATTATACGCAGTACACTTGCGGCACTGTGGCTTCTGTATGAAGTCTCCATAGAGCTAAGACTGTAAGCCTGGCGCCACAGGCTTCCCATTTCGGATACGTTTTCCCACGCTTCTCTAGTACTTTCGAACTGCTTCGCAGTTCATTCTCCTTAGCTTAGGCCTTAGCTCTATCCTGTCATTACGCACCGCTCTCGAATCACACGCTGGTCTTATTTTCTGTTTCTAGTCTGATCTCGCTTTTCTGAGTGTTTCCTGCTACTTGATGTAGCAGGTTTCCACTTTTTTGAAAATAGTTACCACCAGCAACCACATCCCTGCAACTTCAATTCCGACATCGCGCCGCCGTTCTCTACACCATCTTGACAACCGCTACCTCATCTCTGCGATTCCGAACGCGCTGCCGCCGGATCGAGCCTCGCGCGCACTGCCGCCGCCCTTGTTGCTCCCTACCTCGCCCCGGGAACTGTCTCGACACCCGCCGCCTCCGCTTATGCCCGCTTCAGACGCGCACGTCGCCAACACGTTAGCCAACCACGGAGCGCCACGATCGCTTTCAGACCTGTCGCGCAGCGACGCGTTTCCGCGCTGGTTGATTTTTGCGGCGCGACACGCGACGGCGCCGCGCGGCGCAATCGCCGACCGCCACGATCGTTGGGGCGCGCGTACGCGTCCACGGCGTCCGCTATTTCCGTCAGTCACGCTACGGCGACGACACGACACGTCGATCGTTCCCGCGCGTTTCCGCCGTCTCGCCCGCGCCGCCGCGTCATCATGCCATCTCCTACTGTCCCGTCGCCACGCTGCTCTCGCCCGATCCCGCCGTACGCTCCATCTCCCCGTCTCCATCCGCGCCGCTTCGTCGTCTCTCGCCGCCCATCCCGCGCCTCATGTTCACTCCGGTCCGCCCGCGCCGCCTTTTCATCTTCCGTCGCCTCGCTGCGCCTCTCGCGCTGCACGGATTTTCCGCTTTTGACCGTTCAGCACGTTGACGTGCACTTTTCATTTCCTGCGCCGGCGCCACCTCATTCCGTTCCGCTTTGCGCCGTCCGCTGCGCGCCGCCATCGCCCTCCTCGACCGTCCAAATCTGTTGCCGCACCGGGACTATTCGGGTTGGGGGTTGGGTGCGCATGTATGCGCGGGTATTTTTCTCTCAACGCGCCCCCCAGCACAGTGACATCCTCCCTCAATTAATCTTCTTCACCGCCACCGCTACACGTGACATGCAACTGCTCGCTCGCTCGCACTTGGGCTGCAGGTGATTTTGGGAAGGCAAATGGCAGGTATTTCCGACCTTGCGCATCTTGGCCTCACCCCGTCATTCGACTCGCTTCGCCATACTGCACTTGGAGTTTTATTTTTCCGTCAATCGTTTGTCGAAGTGGAGGGGGATTTTATTTTTCAGAGCATGGGAGGGTGTAAGCCTGGCGCCACAGGCTTCCCATTTCGGATACGTTTTCCCACGCTTCTCTAGTACTTTCGAACTGCTTCACAGTTCATTCTCCTTAGCTTAGGCCTTAGCTCTATCCTGTCATTATGCACCGCTCTCGAATCACACGCTGGTCTTATTTTCTGTTTCTAGTCTGATCTCGCTTTTCTGAGTGTTTCCTGCTACTTGATGTAGCAGGTTTCCAAAGACCCATATGTGCAGAACCTCGTCAGGAGGTGAATTAGAGAAGCACCTGCTGCGGGTTGAACTGGACCGTTTGCGCGCATCCAACAGTAGACCCTGTAGGAAAAGTTGACTATATACCAGTAATGGCTTCAAAACCGAAGTGTACATACTCCAGCAACTTACTGAGGGATCGGTTAACTTTTCGCCAGCAGCTGCTGGGCTGAAAGTTCGACTTCGGTCCAACAGCTACTGGGGCGGCGGGACAGGGGAGCGGGCTGGCAGGCAGCGGGGGTAGGCGGCTGGTTGGCAGGCGTGGGATTGGCCGGGTAAATGGGATCAAATTTGCTGCCGGCTGGTTGGGCGCGGCGGGCAGTTTGGGATTCCGCATTTGGCTGGTACCTTGCTTCCTTCAGCGCTGGCCGCCGGCTTCTCGTCCTCTCCCGCTGGTATTCCGTTCCCTGGGCGTGCCTGATATCCCTTCCGCATTCGGTCCTGATATCCCTTCCGCTTTCGGTTGCCCTCGTCCATTTTGGGCCGCCCACTTCTTCCCGATCCCCTCGCGCTTTTCCAGCTCCGTTCCCCAGCCCTCTCTACCGCTACTCAAATGATCGATATCAAAACTATGCCCTCTCGTGGCACTGGCCTTCGACCTGCAGCTGCCAACACTGCTCCTTGACACGCGGCCCTCAGCGCTGCCCTCCTCGACACGCGGCCCCGCTCTGCACCTCCCCCTTTGCACCGTTACCCACCGTTTCCCCGGTTCCCATCCATTCCGTACCTAGTGATAGGCTATTCCTATGCATTAGCTCCTCCCAATTCCTGCCATTATCCTACTGCACACAGTTCCCATCCGTAGCATGACACGTCACCCTCCCTGCGCTGCTTCATGACTGAATCTCCTGAGTATGATTGGATCTTGTTGGTTTACTTATATATTTTCTGAACTCTGAACGTGTAAATCACAGTCTTCCAGCGGTTGCTAATATTCATGACATTTCAAAATCATTAAGGTCTAGACACGAAAAGATGAGCGAGTACAAAGATGTATGACTTGGTTGTGATATAAAATTGATGATGACGACAAATGGTATAGCTAGATTGAAGAGGTAGGCACCGCGGGGGTGGGGATGAATTCAGCAGGCCATTCAACTTTGATAGCGTGCTTCTGATGCATAGGGTACCAGATTCGGGCAAATTTATGGCCCAGCTTGGTGATGAGTGCGGCCTGCTTTTCGGCATAAGCATTGAGGCCACGCAGCACAGCTGGGCTGGCGTCAGTGCGAAGACCACGACGTGAACACCACCAACCGGCCTTCCAGTCAAAGTATGAGAGGATGCGGCGCATCTCTTCAACTAGCCAGATATACTCTTCAGACCAGCGGTCGGCACGAGCTTTCATCCGACACCATTCGGCACGCATATCTGAGTGAAGATGAGCGAAGTGTTAAGTTGACAAATGGAATATCTCACTATCGTTGACTTGGTCTGACGTCATAGTCTCTGTGGTAGGTCTGCCGAGTGGACCATTGTGTAGCCAAATCCACGACAGCTGACGCCAACCTTCCGAAGGGCGGTCAGGCTCGCCGCGCTTCCTCTTTTTTGGCTTCGCCCCATCGTCTTCACGCTTGCGATGAAGAGAGCGTAGATCTTCATTTTGAAGCACAAAGAGCCGGGTTTTCCACTCTCCGTTCGGGTCAAGTGACATCAGCGCTGCATACGCTGCTCGATAACGAGCAGCACAGCGGTCAATCTTCTCTCGGAAGCGGGCCACAACAGCCAGGCTTCGCGTTCCAAGTTTTTGGCTGGTTCCACCGCCGTTGGCTTGTGTGTGACCGCGTACGCTGGAAGAGATACGAATTTGGCGACGTAAATTGACAAGAGCGTCGTCCATGACCGCAAGCTGGAAACACGTCTCGATCTTGATGAGGCCTGGGACGCACGCTTGCTCCCGCATCTCTTGAGGAATTGCCGATGGGAGCCAGAGATATTCGCGCTCGGGTAAAAAATTATCCTTGCTCTCCCCTGCCGGTTTCTGCTTGGGGGGAACACCAGCAGGATGGTGAACGATGTCGTGAGCGGATGGAGTCACAGGCTTGACACCTTCATTGCGAAGGACGGCCACGCCCGGCATATACGTTATTTGCGTTTCGCGAAAGCGTGCAATTCGCAAGCGCAGCGTGTTGCGCTTCTCTTGCCGCACCGATGCCTGTAGGTCTGTAGAGTTGTTTTTGGTCCATAAGATAATTAACCGCCTAATAAATGCGAAGTCAGAATCAATGAAGATTATCACTGTGCAGAATCTGACTTACTGTTCCTCTTCCAAGTCCAGGGCATGCACCACGAAAGTTGACAAAGACTTGTCTTGAGTGCGAAGTACACCTTGAGCAGCGTCCGAAGCCTCCTCCTCGGCGAGCTCCAGCTTGAGAGAGGCAATACTGGTAGCTTGTGTCGGCTCAACATATGGATTCGGGCATGAATGATCTGCGTCCCATGCAAGGACTTTGTCATTCCATTTCTTCGTGACCTCCACTGGGAACATAGTATCGAATTGATCAAAGGCCCGCTGATGCGTGGCACGCATCTCAATCGCCTCTTCGATCTTGGGCGGATAAAATATGCCTAGATGAATCAAGTAGTTAGAAGGGGATTTTGTGAAATGCTAACAAATGGCACGTACCGAATCCAGTAATCTTGCGAAAATTGTAGGATCGAGCGAAGTCATCAAGAGTGTCTTCGCGCGACCCCTCGCCCATTTCTTTGGTGCTCATACTTGCTGGATTAATATAGCTCCACCAGCGTTCGGGATCTTCTGCGTTCGTGCGCCCAGCGTGTTGAGTGATGTTGAGCGAATATTCAGTTTGGCATGAATATCCGTGATTATATTCATGAAATTTCGGGAGAACCTTCGTCGCGGATTTGAGGATGTCGGGAGCGATTTGCATCCGTTCTGGTAGTGTCAAAACGTGCTTCAAAAGATTTCGAGACCATTGGCATGCAATGTCATACGAAAACCATAAGCCGAATAGGATAGTACGGACAAGGCCGCAAAATACAATAAAATCTATGTTTGGATATCTGGTAGTCCAATAGATATGAGCCAATGGTGACTTGCGGCGATATAAGACTGCTCACCTCTCGCCTATTTGCAAACTGCCTAGGCCATTCTTTCGCACAAAGCCATGACGGCCACAGAGACAGGCCGCAGCTCCTGAGGCCTTGTAGTTCTTGGTATTTCTGACAGCGGTATTGATGGCCTTCAAGTCCGAGTCGCAGTAGTTTGGCTAGAGGGACCAAAACGTAAGTAAATAGCCGTGAGATACTGGAATTCGATTTGTACTGACCTCAACGGCGCCACCGTTCTCACGAAGGTAGTCCATAAACTCCTCACGTGGAACCCAATGCGCCCAGCCATCACCGAGCGCAGGGTCATCGAGTATGCCCTTCTCCTTGAGCGACAACTTGAAGTTGGCATCAATGGCCAATATAAGCGCATAAATCCATCTGTATTCCATGGATTAAGCCCATGCGCGTGATAGAAAATAATGAGACATACCTGATACTTTCATCTGAGAGTTTCCAATCCCGGGGCAAATTCTTGCCGGGAAGCGGACATGCGGGACACTCCACAGCGCACTCTCCTTCAACCGTAGCCATGATTCCGAGAGGATCATGTCCTCGTCCGGCACGTTTTAGCATTGTGAGGTGACGCCAGACTCGTATGACCGTTAAGAATTGTTCGTAGCGATCCTATGTGCTGCAGTTAGACTCGAGACGAAGAGCATGGTGAAGTGGGCTTACTCGTGGACCCGTAGCAGTGGACTTCTCATCCGCACGTCGTAGTATACCAAGATTATCAATCTTATGAACTAATGATAGATAGAAGTCATAAGCCGACAATTTCCCTTGTAGGCTGATGAGTTGGAACGTGTTGAGCACATCGAACGTGAAGGCAGAGTTTGGTTGCTCAGTGCTGGCAGGAAACCATTCACTTCGAAGCAGCTGTACGCGTTCGCGTGGAGCCCCCAAACAACCGCAGAACCAGAGAGTGATGGTGTGTTGGCCAGAGACGCCCAAGACTTCGAAATCTGTTGACTTGAGGCCAGGGCAGGGACATTGACCACCGTCATGGCCCAATTGCAATACTAGCCCGATATTTTGAAGGGTTTCGTCGACGAAGTGAGTGCCGCACCAACGCTAAGTTAGGTTCAAGTCAGCTGTAGCTTTACTTTCGAATGTGATATGCATACCTGTAATCGATGCAAGGGGACACGTTGATGACATTCCACAGTGCACCGAGCACACTTCAGTGGCCCCGAAATGCAGTCGACACACTTGATGATTCCATCTTCCTCGCCACATACAGGACACTTCAAGGGCGTATCACTGTCTCTCAATCCATCGTGACGAAGTAGCTCGTCAAGGTACTCCGGACGGTGAGAGACCCAGTCCTTGCATGGCCTAGCCTAGATAGTGATTAGCCAGCCGTCATGGAATGTAATAATGAGATGTAAAAATACATACTGCTGGCTTTTTAGGACCAGTGGGTTTTTCGCCACCGTCCCCAGTCACATCACCCGTATCCTCCTCGCCCATACCCTCCATAAGAGTCTCGTCCTGGTTACTAGCATCTTGCGCCCTAGTACTCTCCTCGATAGACTCCTGCACTTGGGTGTGCGTGGACCGCTGTGACTGATGGCGAGTGTTTTTTCTAGTGCGTAGGGTGACGGTACGAGCTGCTGCTAAGCGTCGAGCATTGTTGCTTGTGCAAGTAGTGTATGTTATATCAGAAGGAGGGGGAGGCGGGTCATTCAGAGTGTCGCCTTGTGAGGTGACAATGCGGGGTTTCTTGTTTCGAGACATGTGAATGCTTGAGCCTGAGGTCAAAACGGAAGAAAGCTCGTCACAGAAAAGTCACATGCTACGCTCACCCAGATGGCCGGCCCGCCGCGGCCAGTATCACTTCGATCGCACTGTTTCCTTCGTAGATACACGATTTTCGCTCTTCCTCATGTGCTTTTGGTACAATCGTGCTGAAAGAACTATTTTTATCTCGTGAGTGTTCTATATCGTTTGTGGTATCCCGCTATAACACGGTAAAATGGCTGCACTCACTATCAGGTCACTTTCAATGGCAATCCACCGCCAATGAACGTCAGTATGTCTCTGCACTTAAGCACAACATCTACATACGCACCTCACAATTCTCTCAACGACAGCCATAAATTTCCATGCTGAGCGGAGGTGGATCACACCGAATGTGTCAACGATGGTACGTTCATTCCCTAGATATCTCGACTCGGAGTTACCCCACTGTCACTCTCATCGAGATCGATTCTGCAACTACTGTAAGTCTGTTCGGATGATACGAGAACTATACTGGACTCTGAACTGAAAGCACGCACCAATCTTGAGTAACCAGCACAAGACATTGAAGTGCTTGTGTCGAAGGTTGGCATTCGAGGATGGATGTTGGATCAGGTATGTGGTCAATAATATTTTTTTCAGCGGGGGTGTAAATATTACATTAGAACTTATAGGCTACTACAAGTATCAATTTCCGATCCTCAGAAGGTCTCTACCTGCTCAAATGCAACAGTGAGACGTGATTTCGTGGCGAGTGGCAAGAAAGGGAGAGATTGAAAATTCCCTTAAATGGTAATTTCGACGCCCACACAATCAAGACTACTGACCTAAAAGGAAATATTTCGAGCAATCAGCGACACCCTAACGAATTCAAGTACGCAAGCGACAACCCATTACAAAATTTGGCCACACTCTCATGATTACTTGGTTTGAAATCATGACATGTTTATTGCGAAAGCTACGTTTCTACTGATACTACGGAATAACTCGGTGCTCGAAATTAGGGTCTTGCCAACGAGCTAACGCTGCCTGAAATGAATCCGCCTTTCTGTAAACTCCTCTTGCTCTCCTTCGGAGCTGTGGGAATATGTCACTCCTACGTGTTCATTCAGTCAATTGTCTACTCGGAAGAATGCACTACTGACCAATACTCCAGGAAAATACCCAACCTTGGCCCCGTCGTGACAACATAATGCGTACACCACCCATTGACTGTGCGCTGAGTATTCGGTGGTTGGTTCGGATGAATTGGGTAGATCGGCCAGCAGGTTGGAGGCGCCTGTGATGCACGCTGCAAGGCTAGTAGCGCTGGCGATGGTCCATGAGTCACCGCTGGAACATGGAGCTGCGGGTGGGCCTGCTCGACTGTTACATGTTGGGGAGGGATAGGTATAGCGGGTGCTACCGGAGCATAACGTTGAGGCTGCCCTCGACCAACTGGTACATGTCGAGAAGGTGTGGGCGTGGCGGGTGCTGCGGGGGCGGGACGTTGACTACGCTGGGGTGGTGGTGTCAGGGCTCTGTGCCTCACGCCACGGTCGGTCGCGGAGGAGCTAGTAAGTGAATGATGCCCATGTTGGCGGGTTGATCGGTGCGATGACGAAGGTGAGAGCATCTGCTGCTGACGGTCCAACCTTGTTGGGGTGCGCTCGGGCCTAGGGTCACGATTGGATAGTGGTGAGTCATTCATGATGATTGATAGTTGGTTCGAGGTGATACCGAGAGAAATGTTGCCGACTTCCAGAAGCTCCCGTGGGATATTGACCGTGACTTGGAAAACGCCATCGGTGTTGGTGGTCGGAACATTGACGGCAGTCCTGTTTGCACGATGGTGACGTCGATGCTGTGGTGAGGACGAAGGCGTGACTGGGGTGTTTTCAGAAGGTGGGTGTACGTCGTCTCGTGAATCGTCTGAGTCGTCTGATTCATTTGAGTCGCCCGAGTCGTCTAGGCTGCTGATTTCTACCCGCCTGGCGTCATCTAATTCATCATCAGTACCTTGTATCGATCATAGTGTGCACGACATACCAGACTCCCTCCAAGGGTTGCCCTCTGTCATATGCAATTGCGACGGGTAGCGGGCTGTGGACGTTTTAAGTGATAGGTAGTGGGTTGCGGTGAAGCACGTACTTGTTTGTAAGTGGACAGGTGCAAAAGGGGCGGGCCTAATTGTGGCTCATATGATATTGGGGTGTTGTGTCATGTTTGTTGACAATATACCGTCTTTGAATCTTGCTGGCACTCGGTTACTTCATTCCTCGGCCACTCCGTTTCATTATGCCGACCAAACCGCCAGGCAAAAACAAAAAAGCTAAACCTGGTACCAATCAGGCGCTGCGTGGAACGTTTACCGCAGAGGAAGTAGCTCGACTCGAAGGATGGCTGCCACAATATTTAAAAATTAAGCGCGTACCGGGCAAGAAGTTCGCCGACTTTTGGGGGCCGCTATTCCAAGAATATTTCACGAATCACCCCATGCCAACGTTAACACCCGAGGAGCTTGCAAGGGATGTTGCCCAAGGGATACCTGCAGAAGGGCGGCAGCTGACGGTGCAACGGGTATGCAAGTCCATCTTATTGCACATATTCCCAGTGGCTCATTCCTCCGCCAGCGAATCAAAGAGTGGTTCAACAACCATAGTCGTGTCGCTACTTCTGGCACGGGCAAGCGAAAACTCTTAGACCTGACGAAGGATACCAGCCCAAGAATGTTGGCCCTCTATCAAGTGTACGGTCAAATGAATAAAGAGCGTCTTGTTCCAATCATCAGCAAAGAGTGGGCCGACAAAGTTATGTCCGGGGAGCATACCGACAACGAGAAAGCGAAGCTATTGGCGAAAGTGCCCATTGACTTCTGGAATAGCGCATTGAGGCGTACTTTCAACGCCGAGCCGGCAGATGTACAAAAGGCGGTCGATGTGTGGCGACGTGAAAATCGAGCTACTGAGAAAGGGCATGGGTCCAAATATGAGAACAGTGTCGATCAGGCTGAAGCTTACCATCAGTAAGTGATGATACATGAGATACCAATTCACTGTGCTTATATGTATATTGCAGAGCGCAGCAGGCGCTCGTCCCAACGATGCAGATCATACTTGAAAACATCCTGGACCAAACAAAGATGATAGGCTTCTTTACCGTGGTCGGGCCCCAGCCTATGTACGGTGGTAACATTGGTGCGATAACGTGAGTATTTTGTACAGCGGTAGCGAGTTGATGCTTACCCCATGGCAATTTTCAGTATATTTTCTGGTCGAAATCAAATTGGGCACGACTTCGGTGATGTCTACACGGCTGTTAAATGGAAAGAGAATATAGAGGATCCACTCCTTCAGTTTGCTTCGACAATTTTTTGTGAGTGACTATGCAATGCATATAGTGATCACTTACTTATATGTTGCCTATCTTCAGCCTCATCAGAATGTCGTTCTCTAGCCAGACATGGAGCATATACGCCATTACCATCCGTCACTCCTTCGACACGCTCTACACCTGGTCCGTCCACCACGACGCCAAAAGATGTTCGTGAGGCCAATGCCCTTGACCTCTTGCCAATCGACCAGGACTCAGATAGCGACGGCGACGAAGAATTACACGAGTACCTCAGCCAGCCGTCGAAGCAAGCCGTCGATTCCTCTGCAGCAGAGGCTGTTCCGACCAGCCCAAGTTCCCAAGGACACGAGCCCGACACACCAGAAATAGTTGAGGACCGGGACGAGACGCACGAAGGAGGAGATGTAGATGTAGACGACACCCAGGCGCAATACCCACCCCAAGCGCCTGTTGACATATCGCTCGCACCGACCTGGGACAACGGCGCACAAATTACGCTCGAGGAGTGCAGGGTTCTCATGGCGTTACCTAGTGACATCGAGCGCGCTAGGATCATGACCATCCGGCTTCGTGACTGTCAGTCGTTGAAAGATGGACTCATCGAAAGGCTCGTCCCCATTGTCGAAAAACCAGTGCCAGGCGCGAAACAAGCAGCTGCGAAAAAGAAGAAAGCCAAAGTCAAACCTGTCGAAGTCACGAAGAAGGATCGGGGCAACAAACAAAGTGATCGGACAAAAGTCTCCGAGCTGGCACTTTCTCCATCTCCTGGCCATAGCGACTATTCCGTACCCATCCCCTCTACCGCTGCTATCTCTGTTTCATCGCATGTATCCTCCCAAGCACTTGGTATCAACGATAGTGCTATACCCACTTGGGTAGAGGAGTTTCTAGAGCATCTATCTCCTATGTGCCCTGATGAGCGCTGGAACTCCCTGCTGGTAAAGTGGGTTGACCTCGAGCGCCAACTAGGCTTTCCTATCAAAGGACGAGTAAGCAAAATTTCACATTAATGTATTGTACTAGGTTCTAACTCTGACTCTGCCACAGGGAAAAGCCCAAATGCTGTCGGTCACCAATCGCCCGACCCAAATTGGTGTGTGGATCAATGCTAATCGACCATGGAACAAGATCCCCCCCATAGGTCCTGGTGCATCTGAGGACTATTCGACATCGTGGTGGCTCTGGTGGAGGTCGTTACAGCCTGAATGGCGTAGGCTTGACCTTTCGTGTGACTTACGCGGTCATGGGGGCTCCGACTGGAACTGGGACGAGAGTCGAAAGGGATCCCAAAATGGATTCAGTATCGTCATCCTTTCGTTAGGTTGGTGGTTCGCCGGACTCAAGACGGCCAAGGGAAAGTGGGGATGTGGTAGTGCAATGAAGGACGTTGAGTGGGTATTGGACCAGATGCTTGCGTCAAGTGCGAGCGCAACGCTTGGCAAGAGAACTCACGGTGATGCCAGCAGCGGCCCTCCTTCAAAGCGCGGCAAGAAGTAGCAGTAAGTCCTCTGTTTGGTATAGCCGGCCCCTTGCTTAACTTGCCTACACCAACAGGACCAGCTAACATGTCCTTCTATCTTATGATCACGCAGTGCTGATGTTGTTGACTTATGATCTACATATTCATCTTTATTATTAATGAATGTCATATATACCTCAACTCAAACTTAGTTTATCGGAATCTAGGCATTATCAGACATATAATTACATTAGCCGTGCGATTGATGGAAGAGATATACACAACGTGAAAGAACAGCACATGCTCGAAATACGGTGACATTGTGCGATGCAACAAGTGACGTGTCTTTTCTTCGGCGTATGTAACAAGAAATAGTATAACGGTAAGGTAGGCAGAGGGGAGGGTGGACGGATGATGAGATGGAATGGATGGGAACCGGGGAAACGGTGGGTAACGGTGCAAAGGGGGAGGTGCAGAGCGGGGCCGCGTGTCGAGGAGGGCAGCGCTGAGGGCCGCGTGTCAAGGAGCAGTGTTGGCAGCTGCAGGTCGAAGGCCAGTGCCACGAGAGGGCATAGTTTTGATATCGATCATTTGAGTAGCGGTAGAGAGGGCTGGGGAACGGAGCTGGAAAAGCGCGAGGGGATCGGGAAGAAGTGGGCGGCCCAAAATGGACGAGGGCAACCGAAAGCGGAAGGGATATCAGGACCGAATGCGGAAGGGATATCAGGCACGCCCAGGGAACGGAATACCAGCGGGAGAGGACGAGAAGCCGGCGGCCAGCGCTGAAGGAAGCAAGGTACCAGCCAAATGCGGAATCCCAAACTGCCCGCCGCGCCCAACCAGCCGGCAGCAAATTTGATCCCATTTACCCGGCCAATCCCACGCCTGCCAACCAGCCGCCTACCCCCGCTGCCTGCCAGCCCGCTCCCCTGTCCCGCCGCCCCAGTAGCTGTTGGACCGAAGTCGAACTTTCAGCCCAGCAGCTGCTGGCGAAAAGTTAACCGATCCCTCAGTAAGTTGCTGGAGTATGTACACTTCGGTTTTGAAGCCATTACTGGTATATAGTCAACTTTTCCTACAGGGTCTACTGCATCCAAAATCACAATCACACCTGCCCCCGTCGTGGCCGTGCGAAGAGGGGCCATGGCGAGCGCAGACGTAAAAGACTCGTATGGAGACGGAGGCGCGGTGCTGTCTGCAAGTGAGCGGCTCCTCGTTATCGTGCCTCCCTGCCAGCGCCGCCGAAGCTCAGCTGGGTCCAGCCTCGGGCCTGGGGCGGGACTGTCGTCTGCTGTACGGCGAGAGAGTAGTCACGCTCCTGTCTGGAAGTGGTGCGAGCGATGATTGTAGCTCAAGGATGCTCCCCACCAAATTCAGTGATTTCTGCTGCGATTTGACCGATTCCGGGGTGTGTCCATGAGAGCGCCCAAAGAGAATTTGCCCAAGAAAGGCTAATTACATGCAAGATGCGGGAGCACAGGGGAGCACGGAGGTCTCGATGCACAAAAGAAACTGGAGCCCGTCGGCAAAGAGTCTTGGACGGTCGACAATCAGTATACCAGTTTGTACATATGCCTGGCATGGAACGACCCGCAAATGATGACATTGGCAGCCCGCGTAATGATAAGTGTCTTGTCAGTTAAGCAAAAGATTGGTGTGGTGCCGGATAGCCGATCGCGAGTAAGTATGTAACTGCACGAGATAGAGCTTATAGCCGGGTGAAAGCCCACAGGATATCATCAGGCTTGCGACGGCATACGGCGATACCCAGAAGGCAATATTGGCAGTATCTTGAAGTTTATTCCCTCGCCTTGAGCGTGCCTGGCAGCCGCATGCCCATTATCACGAAGCTGCAGCGTCGTCGCGCGCGGCGAAACACATGCCACTCCAGACGATCGGCCATAACCTCGGGGCGACCTCGGGTGCAGCGGGGCCCCAGACTGAGATGATTGAGATTGCGTGACAGATGCAAGCAGAACAGAGCGCGAATGCCGCCAGAAATTAACTCAGAATCCAGATGGGCCCTGTCAGATATGCACATAGGCTTTAGGTTAGAGGCTAAAGCGTGCGTTAACGTTGATTCGTCAAATCAGTGATCACGCTCGTTGAGAACAGCTGGGACCCCGGGAGCGCTGCCGGATGCAGCAATATTGAGGAGAGCTCCGGGTGGAACGGTGCAGTATGTGCGTTCCCAGATGTAGATGCAGAAGACGGCGGGACTGTGTGGGAATCGCGGATGGGCGAGTGGCGTGGCTTGTTACTTGTAGGAGATTTGGGCTCAAGTGGGTGCAGAGTAAAGACATGCTGTGATATTAGAAGACAGCCGGGGCGCGTCGAGACCTGCTGGGAGTTCTGCGACGAAATCAAGGGAAAACAGGGGAAGCGACGATGCCAGAGTCCATGAGTTCCTGATGGGTCTTGTTGGAGGCATGTGTGGGATCTGCGGGTGCATTCGTGGGTGCAAGACGTCGAATGTCGAGGGGCGGGCCTGGGATGCCTCATAGGGGTTGATCATGATGTCTGCCAAGTGCCAACCGTTTTTCGCAGAAAGCCGTCAAAGTCACGCGAAAACGCGGAGGCACAGCCTTCGGTGCACGTGGCTGAGTGTCGTCGGGCTGTCATTAATATTCGGGCGTCAGTGACTTGCTCACAAACCTGAACGACACAACCATAGTACCAACCGTCTCGACTTCGGTTTCGCGAGTTCAAGCCGTACGAACTTCTACCGCCGTACGCATACAAGCCACCCCCTCTCTAGCTATCTTACAACCCAGCCCCGTCGCTGGCACACTAGTAGTGCCCGGTCCCGCCCCTGACTCGACCCAGGGGTTAGCAACGTTCACAACCTCCTCGTCCAACTACATTCCTTCTCCCATAAATTCTAATTCACATTCTACACCTCTACAGTCTAGTTACTCTGCAGCTATCCACCTCGCTATCGCCATTATTCAATTCACACCACCTCTCACCCACCCCCGTACTGTAACAACGCCGGTGACGTCGGCATATACTCGACGCCCTCCAGTAGCCTGAATATACCACCACTTCGTACCCGCCCATATGTCTGAGGTCCCACTATGGCAATCCCACCGCTCTGCGAATATACCACCTACTTCATGCACCGCCGTCACAGTCTCACCCCCCTGCTGAGAGGCCCACGACCACTTGAACGGTATGTGCAACGGCATTGTCATTGGTGACGCACGTCTGCCACGCACGCACGACCCACCCGCCGCTGACATTCCTGAGGCCTGCCTTGGCCGCGCCGGGCTGGTCGGCCTCGCGCTGCAGTGGGAACCAGAGTGGAACCACCTCGCGGCGCGCGAACGTTGCAATGTCCTCCTCGCCCACCACACTGACTCACGGGAGGCACCGACTAGGCTTCCGCACGCGAGGCTGCCCATCCCTGAATGGACCCCGCCCCGTACTGCCGCACTGCCGGGCCTGCTGGCAACCCGAGCTCCAGCTCGACAGACCAACTGGCACGACTAACTACCTCGAGGCCGCACGAATGCCCCAATGTTCTCTTCCTGAATGTACCCCGCCCCGCACTGCCGCACTGGCCTGCTGACACCCTGAGCTCCGGCGCACATTGCTCGTACTACTGGCCGCACACTAGCCACCTCGAGGCGACCCGCACCTGCGCAAATGCTCCAATGCTCTCTGCCTGCCCGCCGTCGCCCGCACGAGGCAGCCACGCCGCAGCCAATTTCGGGCTGTTGATTCTGGGCGCCACACGAGGCCACTGCACTGCCGCTTCTCGTGCGCCGCGCTGCAAAACGAGGCTCACTAGCGCCGCCACACGCCACGGCGTTTCAACCTGCATCAGTTTTCGCCATCGAAAATTTTGCTTCCGCGACCCTGGCGCCGGCGACACACTAGCCTCTGAATCAGTGGCACTAGCCGGCGGAATCATCTCCCGATAATCTGCTCGAGTGTTATCTTCCAGTTATTTATCTTACACCGGCACCGCCATAGCTCGACTTCTGCTTCAAGTGGATGTTCAACCACGGCCAGCCTCCGTCTCCGCGCGGGCCCGGAACAGCGCGCGCCACCCGATCCCGATCGCCATCTGACAGGCGCGTGGGACCCGCCGAGGCTAATTACGTGGCGCCCCTGCACGCGACTCAAGGGACGGGCCCGTTTCGTCTCGCCAATTGTGCCTTCGATTTAGATTAGATCCTGCTGCGTTTTTTTTGCGGGGCGATAGTGCGGTGGGCGCGGGTGGGCGCGGGTGGGCCTCGGAATTGCGTGTGCGTTCGTGTTTGCGTGGCTCTGCGCGAGTGGCTGCGCGCTCCGAGGTGTGCGCGCGTGTCAGAGGGTGACGTCCGTCGGGCGGATGATTAGATGTGCTGGGAGAGAGACGCCGTGCCGCGATTCGGTGACGTGGACGTGTTAACGTTGAGCTATGCCAGATCTGCGCTTGACGCCGCACGGCGTGTTTAGAATTTAGAAGTGCATTTGCATTTTGGCTTCCCTGCCTCGAGCTCGTCTCCGGCGGGCAGGCAGAACAGCGAACGCCCTCCCGTCCTCGTGCGCGGCTGCCCCTTCTGCGCTTCGACGTCGATTTGCAGCATCGAAGCTGTCGAGCGTATGTGTGGAAGTGTAATGGCCCCCGTTGCCAGGAGGACTGTCCCGCGGGCGCGGGCGCAGTAGCGTTGCGTAAGATCTCGCAAAATGGATTCAGATGTCTGCTCGCATCTTATCAGCGCGTGATTCGAGGCCCCAATCAATCGAGCCTGACGCTGCTCAGGGCCAAACGCGGGGTGGCGCCGACCGCCACGATGCCCCGTCGCGCTGCCTTCTGCACGGCTATCTGGCATGGGAACCTGCGAGACGTGGATAGATAACGTAGTGGATAGGTGGATAATCTCGGTGCGCGATTTAGTGGCTGCGTCCGTGAGGTAAGCGGGAGGAGAAACGTGGGTGTTTGGTTCCGGGGTCGCGGTCGCGGTCGCGAGGGGGGGCACTAGACGAGATTCGATAAGATGCTGCCTGTTGCAGACAGAGCGGTGGCGCGCAACGCCAGCTTCTCGAGGCTTCGAAGTGGCGGGGCTACGGCGGGGGAGAATGCAGAGGACAGCTGAGGCGGGTCACGAGCAGCGGAGTGCAATTGTGGGGAGGGACGGGTGGGAACATTGAATGGGCCAGCTCTGATTGGCTGCATCTGTGTGTTATCTAAGGTCCCCTACTGCCCCCGGTGATGCGTTATTAGACTCCATCGCCCGCCCATTTTCTGTTTCCTCCCATCCGCCCCCCCCTCCATCTCCCTCCGCCGACTCCTCCCCCCTCCCCACCATCTCTTGTCTTATCTCCCCCATCTCCCCCCCACCACCCCCATACATAGTGCGCGATCTTCGTCGCTGACCCCGCGCGATTACTGAACCGCCGCAGCCAGCCCATAATCTCCCCCGCCTATAATCACCTCTATCTACCCAAAATAATAATGTCCTCCGTCGTAATGGACTCCAGCACCCACAACCTCGGCCTCGCCGCCCTCGCGGTCAACCGCATCCACTCGCAGTTCGCCGCGTCGAACCCCGCCTCCGCCTCGTCGCCCCAGCGACACCCCGACGCGAACGGCGACTTCTCCGCGTTCGACTCGTACGCCAAGGAGGCGCCCGCCGCAGAGGAGCCCGCACCTGCACCCGCACCCGTCGTGGTCGCGCCGACGCCCGTCGTCGCGAGCAGCCAGGCGAACCGCGGCCCGTGCGCGAACTGCGGGACGCACGATACGCCCCTCTGGCGGAGGGACGCCGAGGGGAAGAGCATCTGCAACGCGTGTGGTCAGTTATATCTCCTCTACTCGTCTCGCCCCTGCTCTTCACGGTGAAGGGCGCCTCGTGCCGCGTGCGATGCGCGTGTGCGACGCGACGAGTGCGCGTGTATCTGCGACCGTGGGCGTGGAGGCGTTTCATCACTGCCCCACTCCTTCACATCTCGCTGCGCGGGCTGCAGGCAGATGCGATTGATTGCCCTCTGGCTATATTATATCTAGATGCACGTACTGACTGGATCCTCATCAACAGGTCTTTATCTCAAATCGCGCCGCATGGCCCGCCCCTCATCTCTGACCGGCACGCCCACGCCCTCCTCCGCACCGACTCCCTCCAAGGGCGCTGCAAGCTCCTCCAGCATGGCCCCCGCCGCCGATGAGGCCCACGGCAAGGGCACCTGCCCCGGCGACGGCCGCTGCGACGGCACGGGCGGCACCTCTGCCTGCTCGGGCTGCCCGACGTTCAACAACGGGCTCGCGGTCACCGCGCGTCTCGAGGCCGAGGCCGCCACGTCGCCCCCGGGATCACCCGAGCCCGCGGCGATGGACGAGGATGCCGCCGAGGACGAACCGCTCCCGAAGGAGACCCCCGCGAAGGGCGGGAAGGACGCCGCGAGCGCCAAGGGCCGCGCGGCGGTCGGCGCGCTCAACTGCGCGAACTGCGGGACGAGCACGACGCCGCTGTGGAGACGCGACGATGTGGGGAACAACATCTGCAATGCTTGTGGTGAGTACCCCTCCAGTGCTGTCTGGCCCCATTCGCAGGGGTGTTATCTCGTGCGATATCTGGAGGTGCCCAGGGCATGTTCCCATGGCGCGTGGCGCGATGTGATTGGCCCGTGTATTGACACCGCTGTTTATCAATCTTATCCCTCCGCCACCGATTTCCTCCGATGCATTAATGCTGACCCCCTCCCCAGGCCTCTACTTCAAGCTGCACGGCACCCACCGCCCGAACTCGATGAAGAAGACCGTCATCAAGCGCCGCAAGCGCGTCCCCGCCGCAGGAGGCACCCTCTCCGCCACCGGCCCCGGGCGCATGTCCGACCAGGCTGCCGCCGACGCACTCGTCAGGCTCGGCGCAGACGAAGGCGAGAGCGACGGCGAGGCCGCGCAGCCCACCCGCAAGCGCGCGCGCCGGGGCGTCAAGGGGCGCGCCGACGACGAAGACGAGACGATGGAGGGCACCGAGGACGAGCGCCCCGCGCGCCTCGCCGAGCGCACGACGCGCTCCTCGGGCCCGCGGCGCCGCTCGCGCGAGTCGACGGGCTCCTGGCACTCGCGCCGCAGCGGCGGCTCGCCGCCGTACGACCGGCACCACCAGGCGCAGCTCGCGCAGCGCGAGCCGACGCAGCGCGCGAGCTCCGCGTCGCGCGACTACGCCGCGCACCTGCAGGCGCGCAGCGCGTCGCACCAGTTCCTCGCGGGCGGCGGGCTCGACCTGCCGCCGCTGCACGCGGGCGCGGGCAGCTACGGGGGGTACCTCGCGGGCGCGGGGTACCCGCACTCGAGCTACGCGCCGAGCCGCACGCACTCGCCGCTTGGCCCTGGGGCGTACCTCGGCGCGGCGGCGCTGCCGCACCACCTCACGCACGGGCTGAGCTATTATGGGCAGAGCCCCGTGCACCGCACGAGCCACTCGCGCAGCCCGACGCCGCCGCCGAGCAACGGCGTGCCGACCATCGCGGATCTGGAGCGGCACTACGAGGAGCTGCGCGTGCAGCGCGCGAAGCTCGCGGAGATGGTCGACGCGAACGAGAAGATGATGGCGGGCGTGAAGCGCGGGCTGGATGAGATGCGCGGCGTCGCCTCTTCAGCAGCGCAGCCGCAGCCGAGCCAGGAGAAGGCGGCGGCGGGCCCGAGCGTGCCGCTCGCCGAGCGCCCGAAGAGCGCGAGTGCGGGCGCGGGCAGCGTGTGGCCGCTCGAGTCCGCGCCGCGCGACTGACTCCTCGCCGCGTTCGTGCGCCTGCGGTCCGCCTAGAGCTGTATTTATACCCTGGACCGCCGCGCCCCACCCGGCCGATACCCGCCTGCTATCTATGCTTCGTCTTGCCTGTGCTCTATTTGCGTCTTTCGCGTCTCTCGCCTGCTATATCTTGCTGCGCCGCCGTCGTGCGCTGTTATACCTCTATAATCCCCAACCCCCACTCGTACATATACCAAAAGTACACCCCCACACACGTATTTGGGCACTGCCCGTCCTGTCTTTTCGTGGCGCATATCCATATCTGCTCTATCTCGTATCTTCGTATCTCCTATATCTGCGACTACGTATCCGTATCTACTGTCTGCTATTCCCTATTCCACATCCCTATTTCTGTTCGCGGTCGGTCGCCGCCTGTCGTTATGGTATGTAACTATGTTAACCTATGCCCCCCCACGTATCGATATCTCTCTCCTGTTACAGCCTCTGTCTGGTAGTGTAGAACACTCGTGTCTAATAGTATTCTTGTGGCTGTAGCCAACCCTAGACAACATCTCGAGTGCAGGTCCGCGAGGTCGCCGCAGGGGGTGGGCTTGGGGTGCAGTTTTGGTTCCATTATCTACATGAGCTGGCCGAGTGCGGTCGTGGTTGCAGGTACGCGACAGTTGAATATCTTATGGAGCTCAGTGAGTATCAAACGAGTGTGAGGCGAGAGTGATCATATCCCAAAGACCTCGTCGGTGGTGCTCGATAGGCTGAACGTTTGCATGGGTCTGGGCTCGCATAGTAGCCGTATTCATACAACCTCTTCAGCCTGGCATGGAGTATGATAAATCTACAGTATAGTGAAATGCAACAACTGGCCTGATGTTGAAGTACGCCACTTCTCCGGCCCGGAAGACACCGTGCGCCGTGGGCGAACAGGGGCGAACCTTGTGATCTTCAACTTGCACGCCCTTCCTATCCACATCAAATTCATGTACCTCAGTCCTGCATCCGTCTTGCCACATCCAGGAACTCATAGCGTCCCAAACAAGACCTGAGTGGGAATGCCAATCTTGCGGGGATAAGGCAGGCAGGGTTCGCCTGCCAGAATGCACTGGCTCCGGAAAGGCTCTCACAGGTTTGGCATTTACACATTAACAGCAATCGCTCTCCCCACTACTCTCTACGCTTTTCTTACAAGCGGGACGTGCCGCATTATGAAGGGATGCGCTGATGTTGCTGAACGTTGCCTATAAGCTTCCAGCGGAACGTTTCCCTGCGCTCAAAGATGCGGCAAGGAAGTGCGCTGGGATTGGCAAAGCTGTGAAGGTATGTTATTGAAATCATGTCGCTCAATCTGCGCTCATTGGTTGTCATGGCCTTGCAAAGAGATTCACATCAAATCTAGTGGGTTGGCTATTCTTTGGGATCTTCGCTCAGCACCTATGATATGGCTGCTACCTTTGCGTCCCTTACTCCATAGAACGCATGAAGAGACTCATTGAACAGATTACGACTCGACTGTTCCCTCCGCCATACGTCCACCTCACATCACACGCAGCATTCGCCAGACCGACATTATTGAAGCGCAACGGCAATCTTGCCGCCTCCATTGCGAGTCTGTCAATCGTCTTTCGGCCGTTCGCCGGGATGGCGGGGCTTTGGCGTCGATTACAGAGACAGTGCGGCTATACAGATGCTTTGACCAAGATAAAGCAGTGCTCGAGGCGTTTGTTGCCGATCTGGCCGTGGCTCTCCGCAGCTTGTCCACCTGCTTGTCGGGTGTGACACAACAGGCTCTCTGTCGAGCGTCGCTCTAGATGCAACCACAGGCTCTTTGGGGCTGTGATGGCTCAATCTTGTTGCGTCTAATCCCAGGCTGCGCAAAGGGAGCAAGGACATGAGTGGCGCGGAAGTTGTGACCTTTTGAGGTCGAGGCAGTCGGCGTGTACGGAGGTCATTTCACAGTGATGATAAGCGAATGGAACGGGGCGATGGTGTGGACATGTCACTCTAGCGTGCCAGACCACAGCTTTCCCACAAAATCACTCTCAAAAGCGCTCGCGGAACTAGACCATCTGCTACTATCTAAGTTTCCCGAACGCAAGGTTGGTCTCATTTCTCGATAACTTCCGCCTGAGATGACCCGCCGGCATCCTGATCTGGAGACGCGGTGGGATCAAACAAACGATGAACGTGAAAGAGAGGGATGCGAAGACGAAGCACACAAAAGGCACACAGCCTTGGCGCAACATGCTACAGTGGCTGTCGAGGATAAGATACAAGCTCAAGTTGATCTACTTGATAATGGTGAGATCATGCTTTTCGTCCGAGTCTTGAGTCTGTGTGGTACTAACTCAATTCCGTAGTTTGGGCTTGGAGAATTCGGCAGCCTGAAGAAAGAACATTTGCTGAGAGATACTGCGCTGCAGCGCATCTATCATCGATGCAGGACAGCCCAGTTCAGTACACCACAGGAGGTCCCTGCTTACTCATCTCTTAATGAAGTTCTGCACTTATGGCTCTTCGCTGCATGTTAACGACAGATGATCTCTGTCATCATCGCTTGCTAATACGGAAGCTTATTTGGGAACATCGCAACCACGACGCACTTGCAGTCAATTCGCAGTACTAGTGCTAGAGTAGTCCTTCTCGAGGTCAAGTCATCTATATGGCTCGAGGCTGCGGATGTTTGCTGACACTTGGGCGGTGCGCGCTGAAATAGGCAAGGCCAATCGAAACCATCACAGCCCTCAGATTAGTCTGATGAGTACAGCATACGTAGAAGATTGCAGGTTTAAAGTTGTATACAGGAAGCAGGTGACTGTCGACGCCACCCCGACGCTATGGTCCCGGGCCGGAGGCCGTGAGAAGGTCAAAATATTTTATCACCAACCAGAATGCATCCTGAGGCATCCTTACAGGCTACCATCGAGCTTCACAACTTGACATTCGCCAACCTCTTGACGTTTTGAGGCTAAAATAAAATCACTGGGATCTTCAAGGCATCTTCGAAAGCTTGACTTGGTTCTGGGTGCATGACACGGCAACCTCCGAACCGTTGAGTATTATGCTGTTCCGGATCTTCGCGACGCCTGCGGCCTTAGGCGCGCCTTAAAGCCCAGGCTAAGCATCATATATGTTTTCTGAAAAGCCCTCCAGATATCTCCCTAGCCATCATAAGCGGCCATTAAATCGAGGTTTCAAGACTATCGAGAAGCGCCATACGCGGAGCTACCATGATACACCGCACAGGCGTCGTTAGCAGCAGACATGACCTCTTCACTTTCCTGAAGCTTGCGGAGAAGATACCAACGCATAGGTTCCCTGGGCTAAAAAAGACTGCATCTAACGCTCTTGTAATCATGGAAACAGTCGCAGTATGATGCTAATGGTTCTCATTTCCCCCCGGCTGATTATCTCCTGGCAGGAATTCACGTCAAATCGACAGGACTGGGCCGACTTTGGCCGGTTCATGCAAAATTCCATCACCGAGGTCATCCAGTATCTTTGGGATAAGGATGCCTCACAAAGACGACATACAGTGAAGACTCTGGACCAATTTTTGAAGTCAGTTTCACTACACATATCGCAGATACTATCAATGACCATCGCTCAAATACTAGTGTGCTGAATATAGTGAAAACAGAAATAAGGGCGTTGAAGGATGCTGTGTCTGCGACCCGCATCAGACCGATAGCCAAAGACACTCAATCGATAGCAGGTCTGAAGACCCAGATCGATGCATCCCTGAGGGATATGACCACTCATGTACGCTCATTTCTTTCTTGCTAACCTGCCCTTATGAACTTTCTTTTCATTCATTTAGCCGAAATATGCCAGGGAGTTTCACGGTGACATGCAGCAGCTTCTAACGAAAATCTTGAAGCTATACAAACATGAAACGACAGGCGATTCTAGTCCTATCAAGAGTCGACCCGTCCTCCCTAGACCCGGCGCACCAGGCAATAGTAATCACGGCATGAATTCTGATCGTGAGGCGCCCACAGATCCCAGCCACGGGGGCGGTCGTCTAATGGTACCAGTCACAGTACGCCTTTCATCTTTATCTTTCTGGAAAATACATGTAATGGCATGAAAGGCATTTACCTCAACTGCGACATCTAGCGGGAATATCACGAATGTGGCTGGCGATTATGCTTGTTATGGGGCTGATACTGAGCATTTAGGTTAGCAGCGAATCTAATGGAGATTTCGCATCACTAAACGCCACAATCAGTCCAACAGATGGCTTTGGACAAACTCTCGTACGCGGAGGGTGCATCATGGGACCCCGAACTCACGTGTTTGCGCGGTACACGCGTAGCGTTGCTTCAAAAAATCGATCGTTGGGCGCGTTCCGTTGAAGCCAGCTATTGCAATATCTTCTGGATCAAAGGCCTCGCGGGGTCTGGAAAAAGCGCGATAGCCCACACAATTGCTCAAATGCTCTACTCAGACGGTTTCCTGGCATCTTCGTTCTTTTTCAACCTCGACATCAAATCTCGTAACACCATCCAGATGCTATTCACCACTATCGCACGAGACATTGCGAGCCGCTATCCTGACATTGCTGCCGATATAACGGCTGTTCTGGAAAACGAGCTCTCACTTGCCTCAGCGTCTCCGTCGCGCCAGTTCGAAGCGCTCATTGCTGGGCCCTTACGACGTCATCATCTTCAGGGACCAGTCGTGGTGGTGATAGACGCCTTAGATGAGAGCAGCAGTAACGGCGCGGATGCTGCTTTGCTCGAATTGCTCAGTCGCGAGTTCGCTGATCTTCCTCCATATTTTCGTGTCCTTATCACCTCGAGGCCTACGAGCGACATCGAACGCATCTTCTCAAACAAATATCACATCATATCACAAAAGATCGACATCGACTCCGCTGACAATTGGCAGGATATCACATTCTATGTCCATGCCCAGCTGCGAAATGAAGCCCTACGCCTCAAGATGGGACCTCTTTGGCCAGATGAGGCGCTGATCCGAGATCTAATCACTAGGGCGGGAGGCCTATTCATCTGGATAGCCACGATTTTTAGCTATCTTCGTAGCGCGTATAATCCTAAAGCGAAGCTTAGCGCATTGCTTTCAAACTCCATTCCTCGAGGCCTTCCAGACGTCAATGAGAAGATGGATGCCCTTTACACAGCGATTTTGGATAGTTGTGGCGCTTGGAGCGACGCAGATTTCCTAAGGGATTATCACCTTATTATGGGGGCCATCATGGGGGCCAAGCGGCCTCTATCCTTGGTAGCTCTTCGAGCCTTATGCGATGACATTGGAGAACTGTCACCCAACTTGCTGCTGGAACGATTTGGATCTGTTCTTGTAGGACTGCACGACGAGAACGAGCCCATTCGAATCGTGCACCTATCCTTCCGCGAATTCATCACGGATCGTGCCTCCGAAAATCCCGGTACGCAAAAGTATTCCATATCCGAGAAGAAGCATAGTCGAAGGCTCGCAGCGTTATGTCTAAACACCATGGCCCGTGAGCTCCCAGACAGATATATAGTCGGAGCTGGTTATCTTGATCAGACGCATGACGACATGCCTGGCATTCCGAGACTGGAAGGAGTCTCTGAGCAGCTGCTGTATGGCTGCGAATCATGGACCGATCACGTCTTTGACTTCGAGGACCCGGGAGCCATTTTCCCGCATGTTCAGAACTTCCTTTTGCATATTTGCAAATATTGGCTGGAGATAGTCGCTTCAAGAGCGACATTTCGTGGATCGCTCGTCATCCGACGCTGGTTAGAGGTGAGTATTTATTAATCGATGGAAAGTCATGGTCAGCTCAATCAACCTCAGACATACACGCCCGAATACACACACCTATATATCGATAAATTTCAAGCCCGAATGCTATCCTCCCTCGGCAAGCGCCTGTCATTCATGGGTCGCTTTGAGGAAGGTCTCCTCGCAATGCAAGAGGCAGCCTTTCTTTACCGCGGACTTTCTCTAGGGACACAACCAGTGCGCCGCCATGCGGTTCTCGCCTGGTCTCTCAATGACATATCCATTCGTCTCTCGTCTCTCGGCCGGCGGGAAGAGGCACTGGCAACATGTCAAGAGGCTCTCGAATTGTACAAGGTATGCGTGGCACAGAAACCAGCCAAATACAAGAATGGTTTCGCGTCATGCATCAACAATCTTTCCAATTACCTTTCGGATCTGGGTCGACCAGAGGAGGGCTTAAAGATGTGCCAACAGGCAGTCTCTCTGCAGAGATCTCTTGCAAGGGAGCGACCAGATAAGCTCGATGGAAATCTTGCTGCATCCATCGCCAGCCTGTCTAATCGCTTGTCAGCCGTCAGCCGACAACAGGAGGCTCTGACAGCGATTCAAGAGGCCGTAGATCTGTACCACCATCTTGTGGAACAGCAGCCGGCGCTGTTCAATGCGAATCTAGCTATGGCTCTCCGAACTCTTGCCAGTCGCCTGTCGCACTATTTCCGTCACAAGGAGGCTGTGCTAGCGATTGAGAAATCGGTTCATATCTATCGGGATCTTGTAGCAGAGCGACCCCTGATATACACGGTGGAGCTGGCAAAGTCCCTCGACAGTCTCTCTACATATCAATTGGACTGTGGGTGGCGAAGTGAGGGCTTGCAGACCGCGCAAGAGGCTGTGAGACTTCACCGAGAGCTCGCTCAAGAGCGACCTGCGTCATCAGCCACTGCCGATCTGGCCTTTTCTCTTCGCAATCTATCGGCAATGTGGTCAGCGTCAGGTGATCAGCATCGAGCCATGCAAGCCATGCGGGAGGCGGTTGATTTGCTCCCTGCTCTTGCGGCAGACAAGACCAGCTTCAAGGCGGGAGACCGTCAAGAATTCACATGTGAGGGTAGTCGGATCGATTCGATGATCACTCAAATCAGTAGTAGCAATGGGTACCATTCGAGATATGGCAGTCCAGCTGCGAGGTACAGTGGCTAAACGCCAAGCGAGACAGGCATAACATCGCCTACACGCATGAGAACCTTTAGGCGGAATTTTTCAAGTACTGGCGATAGAGTGACATGTACGATTGTTGTCCACGAGCAGATTGTAACAATTTCTTTCATCCGTTTTCTTGATCATCGATCATTGCTGATCAAGCCTCCAAACCCGAATTCTTAGTTAAAACGGCGCTAACACGAGGCATTTGAACAAGATATGCAGAGCCTGTAGTAAGCAGTTATGCGGCTTGAGTGGTAGGTATACCATTTTCAGCAACATGTCTGCAGAAACCCTTCGCTAACTGTCGAGAAATATGAGCAATGTATGAGTGATGTACTGCTCAAAGGTCGAATTACATGGCCGTATGGCATGAAGGCTCATGCAGCATCGTTTACTCTTGTAATAAACTGCAGGATGTCTTTGATTTTAACCGCTGTCAAACCAGCTGAGTCAATCATGAGGCACCCCTCGATCGTCTGTGCACAGCTGGCTGCCAGATGATATATAATAGGTTGATACATAACGCGACTAATGAATAGGAGTTGAATAGGAGACGGGTGGTGGGCAGAGCTGTCAAAGAATCCGAGTGCAAGCGGGAGCAGTGTCGGAACACAGCCCTGCTATTATATCCGAGTTTCCGACGACTCGGAGGGCGCCGTATACGTACCCTGTTACTCAGATATGTTCATTCCATCCCTGATAGGCTTGATTATGTTGGGTCGGTCACTGAATGACTTTGCGATTGGACTAGGGGGCTTAACTTTTCAATTCAAAACCTGCGAATGGCAACCTCCACGCGAACAGGCGCTGCGGTGGAGAGCCAGCCGTACCTGGACAATATTAATGGGTGCAGTACAGTCCTGTAAGTCTGTAACTGGGTACATTGGCTATGTACTACATAGCCAACGACTTTGATGTCCCGCTCTCGGCAACTCTGCTCAATGCCGGTATCCTCCACGATCGCGCGTAGCCTGCCACTGATAAGCGCTGCATGTCAATCCACCAGAATGGTCCCTTCCCACCTTGTCGTATGCCCTTCCCAAACTCTTCATGTCTTCGACGCCTCTAGATAATGGTCTCTCCAGCAGAATCAATACAGTTGAGCTGCTGAAGGCGGCCTTCAAGCTTCATCCGGGCGGCCTATCTACCCTCAAAGGGGCGGCAGCCTGCGCGCTATGGATTGTCGAATCAGTGAAGGTAAGATTTTGGCACTGACGTTTTTCGCTGTCGACTTATTTGCAAGGTCGATGTCATGTAGAGATTCAAATCCAATCGAGGTGAATGGGAAGCTTTCGGCTGGTTTGTGCGAAATACAATGGCGGGTGTAATTTTGTTATTAAGTGGTTCCGGAGTCTCGAATCCACCTGGGAAGCGCGATGCCCAGGATGGACTGGAAGATTTGCTTGAGTGAGTGCTACTTGAAATTCTATTTCAGAACGGATGATAGAGTGTCGTCCGATATTTTAGGGCATTGGAAAACGTCGAGGCCAAGATTCACGGTCTGCAAAGAACAACACGACAGGCGCTCAGTCCCAGTCACATTGTATCGTTCAACAGAGACAGGCGCGAGATAGAAGCTATGCAAAGGCATATCGAGCTGGCACTGACACATTTTGGCTGCCTCGTATGTCCACCTCACCACATTTAACTATCTCCCTGACGGATTTTGGTGCTTGTTCCTTCAGCCAAGTATTTGGAGAGGCATCAATGTCGATCCCACTAAAATCCTGGCCAGAGTCGTCGAAAGATACACAAACATGCCAATCCAGGTTGATCAGATCATAGGCATGAGTAGTTCAGAATCATACGAAAGGATACATTCAGCCTCAGAATATAACAATGATCGCCTGCTGGTACCAGCGATGGTAACTTATTTATTATATTTTCAGTGGGTTACACAGCTGACGATCTGAAAGATTTTCAATGCAAATAACACCTCCGGTGGGACTGTTATGAATGTGGCTGGCAATTTCACTACATACGGAGTGGACGGCGACCACATAGGTTAGTGAGGACACTAAACTGAACTACATCGTTGCTCACATGAAGCACGCACAAAGCAATCAAGATAACTTTGGACAAACTTCCTTACGCAGAAGGCGTGTCTTGGGATCCAGACCTTGTGTGCCTTCTGGGAACCAGACAATCGATACTCGGTGTGATCCAGGCCTGGTCCCTCTCGGCTGATTCACGAAACATTTTTTGGCTGGAAGGTGTAGTGGGCTCTGGGAAAACTGCAGTGGCCCACACTGTTGCGCAGTTGCTCCACCAAAAGGGTACTCTGGTGTCTTCTTTCTTCTTTAACCGCAACATCGCCTCCCGTAATACGGCACAGATGCTCTTCACAACCATCTCCCGCGATATAGCAAATTGCCATCCCGCTATTGCTGAAGATATCAGCAAGGTTTTAGACGGCGAACACGCGTTGGCTTCGGCGCCTCTTTCTCGTCAGTTCGAGGCGCTCATCGCTGGACCTTTGAGCCGTCATCCCATTGATAAGCCTTTCGTGATAGTAATCGACGCATTGGATGAGAGCACTCCCACTGGCGCCGATGCTGCTCTCCTCGACATACTGAGGAGCAAGATGGCTTCTCTCCCATCGCGTTTTCGCATTTTCGTTACCTCAAGGCCAACGAGCAGCATCAAGCAGTCTCTTTCGAGAAAACCCCACGTGCATTGGTGTCCGCTTGACATCAACTCGCCTGAGAACCGGGTTGACATTGCGGCCTATGTGGATACTCAGCTACGGGAAAGTATAATTTCCTCCAAGATGGGCCCCGCTGGCCTCGATGAGGTACTGGTCCGCAACCTGAAGCTGATGGCAGAAGGCCTGTTCATCTGGATCGCTACTATCTTTGGTTATCTTCGCAGCGCATATAGCCCCAAGGAGAAGCTCATCGCATTACTTTCAAATTCGTCCCCACAAGGATTGATGGACGCTGACAAGAAGATGGACGTTTTGTATGCAGCCATCCTCAACGACTGCGGTTCCTGGGATGAAGAAGAATTTCGGAGAGATTACGGGCTTGTTATGGGTGCCATCATGGCAGCTAAGCGATCTTTGTCGCTGGCGACCCTTCGCACAATGTGCGATGACATACAAGGCACATCCCTGAAAGAACTACTGGAGCGATTTGGATCGGTACTTTTGGGATTTCATGATGAAAACCAGCCGATCCGGATTTTACATCTCTCTTTCCGCGAGTTCATTACTCATCGCGCCGCTTCGACTCCGGAAAATAGCAAGTTCCTGATATCGGAGAAAGAGCACAGTCAAAGGCTCGCAGTCCTCTGTCTCAAAACAGTGGCTCGCGAGTTAGCAGTCACGCCTATCCTGTATGGGCTTGGCTATCTCGCAAAGGACGATGATGATCCACCCGGGATTCCAATTGTCCATGGATTCTCTGAGCAGCTTCTCTACAGTTTCGAATCACTCACAGACCATCTTGTCGATGTTGACGAGTCCAGTGCCAGTAACAAGGCGCTACCTCATATTCGGCATTTCCTGATGCACGATTTGGTGCACTGGCTTGAAATTGTGGCATCTAAGTGTACCTTCCGAGGCTCGTTGGTGATTCGGCGCTGGATGGAAGTAAGAATACGAAATTTATTATTGTCGTGATCGCTTGCTCATCTTGTGCCCAACTTTTGCCAGGTTCACGCGCCAACACTTAGAGAATTGTACGAGGATAAAAAGCAAGCGCCTGTATTATGCTCCCTAGCAAAGCGGCTGGCTTATGTTGGTCGATTTGAGGAGGGTTTACATGCAACTCAAGAAGCAGTTGATCTGTATCGAAGTCTCGCGGCAGAATCAGGAGATCCATCTCTGTTCCACCCAGCTCTGGCTTGGACTCTTAACGACAAGTCTGTCCGCTTATCGCAGCTGGCTCGGCGCGACGAGGCTTTAGCGTCTTGTCAGGAGGCGTTGGAGCTGTATCGAGCTTTGGCAGCAACTCATCCAACAACATTCAACAGCGGGCTTGCAGCATGTCTTAATAACGCATCCAATTATTTATTGGGAAACGATCGGCCAGAGGAGTGTTTGTCAATGTGCGAGGAGGCGGTATCTCTTCTCAGAGCACTTGCAGCGGAGAAACCCCAGCTGCTCAACGCCAATCTCGCCGCATCTCTTGCTAGCTTATCGAATCGTCTGTCAGCTGTGGGTCGGCCAGAAGAGTCACTTGCAGCGATTGAGGAAGCAACGACGCTGTACAGGGATCTGGTAGCCCAGGAACCGACAAAATATAATCCTGACCTTGCCATGGCTCTCAATACACTGTCTAGTCGACTGTCTGGTCTCAGTTTTCACCAGGATGCATTGAAAGCAATACAGGAGTCGGTCCAACTATGTCGGGCTCTTGCGGCAAAGCGACCCCTCGTGTACAGCGCCCAACTTGCGGCATCCCTTCACAGCTTATCCGCTCGCTTCGTGCGTCTCAGTAAGCACGACGAAGCTTTGGTCGCGGTTCAGGCGGCAGTCAATTTACGTCGAGACCTGGTGGAAGATCGGCCGGCTGCTTTCAACGAGTTTTTGGCCCAGTCACTTCACAGCCTTGCGAGCATTCTCTCGGGCCTTGGTCTCCGGGAGGAGGCACTCTCCGCAATTCAGGAGGCAGTTGACTTATATTTGAATCTGGCAGCTACCCGTCCCAAAGAGTTTGACCTTCGTTTGAGATTGGCCCGCAACCAGCTGAGAAGCGCTCGGCTCTCAACCGGTTACCTAAACGGACATTATAAGCAGGGACCACTCGACTTACCACCGTCGAACGATATGGCGTTCTTGTTTGGAGATTCCGCACCTGCAAGGGTACCTGTTCCGCCGCCGCCACCGCCGCCGTTCCGCCATCATCCATTCCATGCTCCACAACTACCAGCACCACCGCCGTTCATCTATAACAACCCTTCCCTATCTGCGCCGACGATACCAAACCCGTTCCCCCCGATTCATCCCTCCTATGCTCCACAATTACCAGCACCGCCGGGGTTCCTTTATAACAATCCTTCACTGCCTGCCCCGGCAGTACCAACCGCATTCCACCAAAACCATCCCTTCTATGCTTCACCACTGCCGGCACCACCGCTGTTCCCCTTTAATCCTTCGCTGACTGTCCCACAACTATCATCCCTGTTCCGCCCAAACAATCCTTCATCATATGCTCCACCCATCATTCACAACCGACCGTTTAATCCACAAAGGACTGATGTTCTATATTTCGAACCCTCTCCATCCTCGTCCTCGTCTGGAAACAACTCCCACGAAATGGTTATTCCGCCCGAGCCTGATAGGGCGAGGGGCAGTGAACAGAGGAGGGGAGATGCGGCAAGGGAGGAGACAATGATGCCATTCCGCCTCTGAAGTTCCGAAAGTCACATTACCCGTGCCCAGAACAGCTAGGAATTGGGGGCTCTTAGCGTGCTCGTAGGCCATTGGCCCTTTATGTCAAGACCCAATTTTCCGGACAAGCGTAAATACAGATAATGGTTCTGTTCATGGGGAGTACATATACAGTAGCCGGTGCCACCTCTATCATCGATACTTACCATTGAGGAGTGGCATCCGGCGCACATTATGGGGCGAGGAGCAATATTCGAATAATGATTTGTACGAATGTGGGTCCGCCGCGTTCCTGCCATGATTATTACTCCCTGCCCGAGCTTGTATGCATCGCCTGAAATAACAATAAAAAGTCAACCCGATCGAGGGGGATAGGATCATTCGCTGAGAATACTTGCGGACTCAGCGCAAAGGGTGGGTAGCGCGACACAGGCACCCGCTGTCGCGAAAGGGGGCGCGTGAGCGATCGTTGCGGCCCGATCACCAGCCCGAGGATTTGATTTGGATACTTGCTTTCCGTTCTGGTACAATCAAAGCCCGGCCCCAGCGCACTTGTCGCCACGCACGCCGAAAACATATCTCCAGGCCGGCCGGTGAGGTACCACGAAGAGGCGAATGTGGGCGAATGTGCAGCGGTAGCGAAATTAATAATGTCCAAAAAAGGTGGAAAAGGCTAAATAGAGGGCGCGTGAGCGGGTGCCCATAAATCCGTCCTCGAGATCGCCAGGCTAGATTCTAGACGCGAAGCAATTAGGGCTGTCCTTGGCCCGGGCATTGTCCGCATGTGGCAATTGGCGCTTCCGTCCCAAAGCAGATGTAAATGACTCGCAGGCGGCTGGCGTCCATCCTAATCAAATAATTAGCGCGGCTGCCTTTTTTGCCAGTTCCCTCCCTCCTCCGCCATCTCTCAGACTACCTGTCCTGCTATTGTCCGTTGCTATCGAGCGAGCCTGTCTGCAAACAACAACGGGAATTATCAGTCCGACAGCAGGTGAGCTGGCTCGAAGCTCCGAAGTCGAAGCGAAAAGGACTAATGCGCAGATAAGATCGAAGGTATTCGCGACCGCTTCCCGCGTCCCTGTCCGCTGTCGTCTGCTGCCTCTAGCTCTTGTGCCTTCAATCGAAAACGGGAATTATTAGCCCGACAGCTGGTGAGCTACCCCCGAATTGCGAAGCAGGCCGGCGAAAGGCTAATGAGCACAGATAAAAATCTGAGGATCCGCGATGGCGTCGAGCGTGCATATAGCCAGCCCCCAAGCCCACCCCCACTTCGGCCCCGACGGCACCCTCTTGCAACCCTACTCCCCGGTTGCGTGGAGCTCCGACCCTGTAGGCAGGAGCATCGCCGACGACGCGAATGCAGACGCGCTCTTCGCTGACGGCGACTTCCTCGGTGGCCAGTACGTCTACGATGCGCGCGACTCTGCGGGGACGAGCGAGGACGGCGCATACACGCATGTAAGCCACACCCTACTTCCCCCCATCGCTATTGGCTGACTCATTTCTGGCCCGGCAGGACTGGCTCGCGCGCCAGCCGCTGCCGTACAAAACGCTCAGCCTCTCCCCGCGCGCGGACGAGTGCATCGACCTCGCGTCGCTCGTCGGCTCGCATTCCCCGGCCAGTGAAGGGGACGGTGACGGCGACGAGGAGGGAGAGGGCGAGGGCGACAGGAGTGTGCGCCTCCCGATGCCACCGAGCGTGTCGGCGGAGAGCAACGTGACTGTCGTGCCGGGGGATTATGCGGGCAATGTTAGTACAAAAGCACCACTGCACTTTTCGTATGCAGATACCCACGGGCAGGGTAGCCAGCCACGCCGTGCACGCGGCCCGCGCGTCCGTGGCGGGGGCCGCGGCGGGCGCGGGGGTCAGCCTCAGCGCACACGCGTGGACAGCAAGTCGCCAGCCCGCTCCTCGCGCGCCCCGCTCGGATCTGCCTCAGGTTCAGAGCGCGCGCCCTCGCCATCTGGATCCAACGCCGACGGAGAGTTCGAGCTCGACCCCGACCCTGCGGCACATGCGTCGTCACGCTCCACCTCGCTGTCCACCACCACGTCCGAAGCGCACTCCGACGACGAAGACGAGTATGAAATTGACGAGGCTGACGACGACGACGCGTATTCAACGGCCTCGAGCGACTACCGCCCCCGCGCCGCGCGGCGGTACCACCCGTACCAGACCGAGGGTGCGCGGGGACGCACGGGCAGCCCCGTGCCCGTGCCGCACCTCACGAAGAAGTCGCGCGGGCGCAAGGTGCCCGTCGTGCCGCTCGCTCTCTTCGCGCCCTCCCCGTCCCCTTCTTCACCGTCTGCGACGAGCAAGCCGCGGCGGGGACGCGCGCGGAGGGAGCAGGCGGGCGCGGTGGGCGAGCGCGCGTTCCGCTGCGAGGTGGAGGGCTGTGGGAAGTGCTTTATCAGGGGGGAGCATCTGAAGCGGCATGTGCGGAGCATACATACGGAGGATAAGCGTGAGTCCTTCTCTTCTCTTCTTCTTCACCTCCTTGCTTGCAAGTTTGCGATCCGTACTGTCCGGTGGGGCTCAAAGACGGCTTGCTGAGTGTGCCTCTTCCTTTCCTCTTCCTTGCGCATCGCGCTTGCTCCTGCGATTCGTGCTGGTTTTGAAGAGAGCTTGCTGACGTGCGTTCTCGTCCAGCCTACCCGTGCCCGCGCTGCGCACGCACATTCAGCCGGCGCGACAATCTTGGGCAGCACCTCCGCGTGCACGGCATGTCGCTCTAGTCCTGCGTCGTCCAGTTGTAGTGCCTTTGAAAACGGTGGGGAGAAGAGGAAACAGGCGCTCGTCGCCAGCGCGCGGACGTGCATGGCAATCACGCGGCCCGGCGTCTCCCCTGTTACTTCAACCTCACCTGCAACTTCCATCCCAACTTCGCCTTCAATTTCAGCCTTGGTCTTCGGCGCTCATCACCAAACCGCTCTCAAATGCTTTCGATTTATTTCCGTTATCCCTTTTCTGTTCCGCATCCGTAGCTCTCATTCTCGGCCTCGGTCTCGTTCAGTCTCAGTTGCGGACACCGCACCTCTATCCCGTCCTATCCCACTGTCTCTTCGTGTGCATCTATATTCTATCCATATTCAAATCCCTATCTACATATATCTAAAACCATATTTTACCTGCGCATCAGCCTGGAATCCGTAAGAAGTAGAAGTAAAGCATATAACGAATTATTCATATATATTCATCTGTATCATGATCACATTCTATCTGACGTGCTCCGACTCTCGTCGTCGCTGGTGATGGTGGTGGATGATGGTGTAGTGGCGGCGGCTTGATTACGTACTTTGCATCCAGGCTCTGGCGGCGGCTACAGTACCAGTCGAGCGAGCTTTTTTGCTGCCATCTTTTCTCGTCATCCTCAATACCCTTTTGCCACTTTGCAGTTCATCCTCGTATACCTCGTTGGGAGTTCGAGAGCGCCCAGAGGGGTGCTTAAAACTCGCAGCGATATTCCGTCGCGATGTCGAGTCACCCCACAGCCCTCTTTGTTCCACCTACTAGCTAAAACGTCAAATGCACTTTCGAGTCGTTTAGCATAGGCGTACACTTGCCAGTTCTTGCAACCGTCATTCAAAAATGCATGCCGCAGGCACCGAGCCCGATGCTCAAAAGAAGAAAGAGATGTTCTGATTATTGATTTACAATCCCCCTTCCTCTTAGGTCGCAACTAACACTCTACTCTGTGAATGTTATAGTGCCGTGGACGACGGTTCGGTTTGCGATGGGCGTGACCAGCGGTCCTGACAGTGTCTAGGCGCCACTGTCACTGATGAAATCAAATGTTGGGATGCCAATAAAGCTGGTTCCTTAATCGCCATAGGGCCATGTACCGTACGGAAAAGCAACAGTGGCGGATGCCAACACCGCAGTTTCGGAGGCCCAGGGGGGCACTGCGGGTTCGTTGTTCCCGGTAACAGCCACATGTTGTCCATTTGTAAGTACACAAGTTCCATTGAACTGTGAGCCTTCTCCACTCAGTTGACATGCAAAATCCTCCTATGAGAATCGTTGAGAAGATGAGCTGATAAAGATTGAATAGAGTTTACCGCCGCAACTGGGATGGTAGCAGATTCGACCACGACAGCCACAGCGAGGAGTGAGATGATGCTGAAGAAATGCATATTGAAGAGGGTATTTGACTCGAGGCTGGATAGTCTGCGTGGCGAGTGGTTGGGGTAATAATCTGTGGCAGTAACCAAATTTTATAGAGTTTGCGCTGGTAATGGAGCCCGTTTGCTCACAATCAGACGAGTCTCATAATATTTCCCGAAGTGCCCTGAGATGTGTCGGCCTGACAAGGGTGTCCGGAGTGGTGGGCTGTAGTGCATAAAGATGGCAAGTCGGGAACTATCGGACGCTCACGAGCCCGTCAAAGGCTTGCAGTATAGGTCGCACGACCACTTTCAGACGGCTTCAATTTTAGACTCTGACAGGAAACTGTTCAAGCATCATGATTTTTCAGGGGTATCGTTGAGCCTGCTCGACGTGGGAGCTCGTGGGAGACACTTGCCTCGTCCTGCATTGGCTCTGCCCTGGTTCAATTTCGGTCCACGATAGCCCGTGGGTCTGCAGATGCTCCCCCCAAATATGTTGAAACATGACTTTGAACATACCATCGCTAGCCAGCATTGTACCAGCCTCAAAGCAGATTGGTAGTCCTGACGTAGCTCGAGGTTCACAGGTCTAAATGAAGCCGCAGAGTTTTGCGATGTTCCTGAGAGGCTAGAGCTCACTAAATATAGAGGCAGGCAGGTATCAATGTCTATCAATGTCCGTGTCACGCCGCGAGCATGGGACTTGGATACATAGGGTGAGTGTGCTGCCATGAATCCATGGTTGATGCCCGAAGCAAATTCAGTTGGAAGTAGCTCCACAGAAAGAGTCATCTTCATTGTACTGTGGATGATTCGCCCGATAGGATATAAGCAAGGTCAGAGCCACAAGCCTGAGCCACTCCGGATGAGGCCGGCAGGATTGCAGCGATTGCTGGCGTCTTCTTACGCAATTGCGTGCCTGTCGAGCTGTCTGTGTTTCTTGACTTTCTTGAAAATCCCAGCAGGTAGTCGACCCAGCTAAGCTCGCGAGCCGCTGAACGAACATAGGTTTCCCCGAGACAGAGTTGATCGATAGGGGTTGATGCAGCAGATTAAAGGAATCGATCTTGGAATATCTGTATTTGAAAGGAGTGTAATTTGAACGGTGCCGGAGGGTATCTGCTGATACCTGAGAGTACTCACCGGTATAAGAGGCACGTGCAGTTCACTTATGTGGAAGGAGGCCAACTTGGGAAGTAGGATTCTCAGGGAACTCGCAAATGAGAAGTACATGAGCCATATTGGAGAAGCGTAGGACAAAGTTAAAGACTTCAGATGGAGCTGGCCGGACTAAAGGCCCAGAACGACAGGTCAACGGTTCCATGATTGGTGAAGATTTGCTAATGTAGTGCGAGATGCAATTGTGAGAGACGTGTTTCCGCGATTCGTAAATCCACGGAGAAACAGATTTCCGTGTAAGCGAGAATTTTGAGACGCGAAGTGTTGAGAGAAGTGAGAGAAGCTGTCTGGGTCGGTCCGAGGCTTGACGCACCGCAACTTAGCCCAGACCGGCCCTAAACGTCGTGAGTTCATTGTCGCGCACGCGACCACACCGGCCCTAAACTGATTATTAGCTATTCAAGTTGGTACTTGACCAGAAGCAACCTGAACGAGACCATGCCCATACCACTCACGGGCCCAGAAACCCATAAATCTGAATGTCTTTTACCGATCTTCAACAGCCCCTCAAACGCAGGCGAGAAGAAGACTCTATACCTTCTTAAGCACTGCCCAACAACATTATCCTTCGATCCGATATTTGGTACGAGGACGGAAATGTGATACTACAAGCAAAGAACACGCAATTCAAAGTATTTCGGGGCATTCTTGTCGAGAGCTCAAGTGTTTTCCGAGACATGTTCTCGCTCCCACAACCGCCATCCAGCGACACACAGGGCCTCGAGAGATGTCCGATTATCCACTTGGCTGATTCGGCAGTCGACTGGAGATACGTATTGCAGGAGCTGTGCCAGCGGAAGTGAGTGAAGCTGACATGCTCAATTAAAAGTTAATCATTTAATCTTCAACACAGGCACATGCGACACTCGACCCAAATACTTCTCCCCGTGCTTTCTGCCCTTTTAGCCATTGGCCAGAAGTATGACTTCCACGAGCTATACATCGACGCTCAAAATAGAGTTTACCGTGCTATCCCCGCTACCCTTCGACAGTATGATCAAGTGAAAAACCCGGAAATCGTTGGCTTTCCAAATGATCTTGCGCAATGGGTGGCTCTAGCACGAAGGACAGGGCTATTATCAATACTCCCGTGGACCTACCTCTCATGCTGTAAAGCATACACCGCAGATAAGATTAAAAATGGCCTTGTAGAAGAAGGAAACAAGTCCAAACTTTCTCTGCACGACCAGTTGACATGCTTGGCTGGTACTCTGGCCATTCACGCAGCTCAAGCCGATACGACTTACATCTGGTTGCATGACGTTGACACACCTTTGTCCTCCAACTGCGCTACAATTTATCTATGCACCGAGATCCGGAGAGACGTCCGTGTCGAGAAATTTCCTCTTGCCCCAGACATCATGGGCTTCGAGCGTTGGGATAGCCGATTCTCGAATGGGCTTTGCAAACATTGCGCCGCAGCCGCGCGGACGAAGCATGAGGCAGGACGAAAGAAATTGTGGAATCAACTTCCAGGAATTTTCGGTTTGCCTCCGTGGAGCGAGTTGCTAAAGGAAAGAGAGGAAATGCACACCCAGCAAGTCTTCCATATTTTGTCAAAACACTCTCATTTATCTCCTCCCACAGAGAATGAAGCGATCATTTCCAAAGGCCCCCATCTCGATTCCCGAATACTTGGACTGGCTGCATGGCTGAATTATACAGTCAAACCACTTACTTTAAAATAACAGCAAGCCCTTGATTTCGTTCCAATCTGCTTAGGTCTTTACCTACTTAACCCGCACGTCTTGCATGTATATTGGTCGATCGCATCCAAGAATCCATCCTATGTATTTTGAGAACGGATCGACATGAAGTTATGCCGCAGCATGGTACGAGCAGCTTCAAGGGCGCTGAAGCTGGTGTGCTTCGATGTGCGTTATGAAAATATGTAACGCTTATTGGCACGGACAAGCTCTGTCGGTAATGCGCTCTGCGCTGGTCTATATTGAAACGCTCTACGCTCGTCTATAGAAACTCGGCACCGCCGAAGCGACTAATGAAGATGTCTGTGGCGCAGGAACTTGGCGCGAGCTTTGTTCTTTGAGACGGCAAAGCCCTGAATCCCATTGTGATCTGTGCAGCCGTCAGTCTTTTGTATGATGGTAGTCCTGTGGAACGCCACTCACTCAAAGAACCCACGCTGCCACCGCTGGTCTTCAACCCTGACCAATTCCAAGCCCCAGTCTATGGCCATCAGCAGCAATGAGATGAGAGATCTCATAGTGGGTCTGAAAGATTTACTCACGCAAGAACCGTCGCCACAGAGAACATACACTTGTTGTGCCGTTGAGTTGACAGCAACAAGATTGGTCCCAGTAAATTTGATTGGCCCGAGAGTAATGCCGTTTCCCGGCACACCCGAGTTCTGGTGGTGGATAGTTAGTCAAGATCGAGAATCCTCAATGTAGCATCCGTCAATTACCGATGCTAGGCAAATATTTAGAAAGATCGATTATGAAAGCAGTGTTTCTTGACTCACGATAATCTTGCCGGATTGTGACCCCATATTGACTTATGCCTGAAGCGGTATTGTTTGAGTATGTTACACCAGAAACTGCACCGATTCAGATCTGGTTTTGATGTTGATATGGGGAAAGCGCATACCGGAGCCACCAGTGGCAGTCGTGTCAGTTTTGATGCGCAGACCATTGACGGAGTTCTCGATAGTGTTGTCTGCGATAGTAACATCCGAAACCAATCCGCCTCTGTCGCCAGCTATTTATCAGACGCGGAAGGGTGATGAAACAGGCATTCTACATACGTCGAGATCGAGCCGATGGAGATGCCGTGTCCTGCAAAAACCGACGTCTGAGGATGACGCGTACAGTCGAGTCATTGAATACGCACCTCCGGAGCAATGCTAGGTAGCAAAGTGCGAGAGAAAATGAGATTGCCACGCACACAGTTTCGACTGCTGATAATGCTTACGTTTTTCGAGAAAATAATACCACTACCCCTGTTGATGGCCTGCAGGATCGTTCAATATGTGGCACCTGCCGCGACGCAAAGAATTCCGTACCAGACAGTCATCCTGGTTGACGCAAGTGCTTCTAGTAATGGTCAAGTTTGAAGCAGCCACATCGAAGCAGTCGGTCTGTCAAAAGCTATGTTTTAGTTGCGTAGGAAATATGGACATTTGACTGACGTTGTGCCCAAGAGCAGCACCCTCAGACTTTGGTAGATTATTAGCATTGGTATGATGAGAAAAACTGCAAGACTTACATTGTCGACAATGACAGCAGAAAGCTTCATCGGGGCGGAGTTGCTGACGGCAATCGCCCGCATGGGACTCTGTTTGTTGCTTTTAGTAATAAGAACCGGGAATTTATTAGCTCTTACATTGCGTATGGTCTATTTGTTGTGCCATAAGCGATTTTCTGCATGAAGGGATTGCTGGTACTCACGACGTTCGAGAATCTTCCTCCACCGCTGCCGATGTTGATCATGGGAGCCTGATGGGTATCAGGCTCTCTTACAACCCACAAGGGACATTAAACAACGTACTGGTTTGGTCACACCGCCGCCACCGCCCAAGCCATCCCAGTAGCTTGCGCCCAGTCCGTCGAGGACGTGGCCTGCGATTCATGTCAGGATCAGCATTCGGCGCTCATATGTCAGACGTGCCGTGTCCATTGAAGGTGTATGTCCCAGTGTCACTAGCCGCCCCGATCTTGAGCAGCGGGCCGGCCCAGTAGGACACTGCGAAGCTGACATCGCCGCGGAGGTTCACTGTAGTGCCAGATACGAGCCCCGTAAGGTCGAGTGTCACGCCCTCTGTCATCGTGAATGCTTCGATGCTAGAATAGTGTTGATGAGTGCGCGTAGAAGGGCGGTGGAAGGGAATGTGTACTTGATCGTAGTGCAGGCCTTGTTGGCGGCCGTTATGTCACTGGGGAGTGCATGGTCAAAATCAATTGAGCATGACATGTCGCCGTGTTGACTGGTAACATACCTTGGGGAGCTGATCGTCGCGGTGCAGTTCTTGCCGAGATGGGCATTTTCGGGGGTAGGAGAAGCGACAGTGATTCCTGCGGCGAGGAGGGCTAAAAAGAAGGTGAGCATGTTAAAAATAAAAAGTTGAATGGTAAAGAGCTTCGATACGACGAGCAGGTGATGCTTATAATACGCTCTGACTGGCGGATGGTGATCTCCTGTGTTCCAAACATTGGCAACCGGTCGTCAAGAAATGCTCCGGCGCCATAAGCCAGTTGACTGAAACAGTGGTGACTATGAAATTGAAAATGTTATACGTCCCGTTTATTTGCACTTTCACATCTCGCAAATTTGAAAATCGGAGGTGTGAAATGGCAGAAATTGATTAGATTGAATGGCATGACCGCCTCGGCCGAATCGTCAAGCCCCAGCGCAATTCTGTAATGACCATACACAGTGATCGATCTCTTGGATTGAAATGTGTTTTTTTTGAATGACTGATGCATTCACGGACAAAGCAGCCACTTGGGGGCAGGTCGCAGTCTAAACGTCCAAGGGTAAGGTGGAAGATGGCAGACACGTTCTTCTTCCGACGAGTTGAGGTGAAGCTCCGTTACGAATCCCAAATCTGTCATCCAATCAAAGCCATAAAAGTCGGGGGTTCAGCAGCCTCCTTCCCATGCGTTGGGGCAGGGAGAATATCTGGCAAGCGTGATAGTAGATGAGCGTATGAGGATGGTCGGCCTCAATTTCAGTGTCATGTCATTTTGAACTCTATTTTGATTCTCCCTGCCCCAACGCCTGGCACAAATGTCTGTGGCGCGGCCGCAGTGCCCCAGCTGCCTGCGCCGCCTGCCTGTGCTTCATCAATTTTATCCAGCTCTGCTCACCACCCTACTGCTTCGGGTTTTCGCGGGATTTCATGTAATATAGCGTTTGAATACATCTTGTTTTTTTATTTGAGCTAAACGGCTTACATGACGTTGAACTGAGTGTGATGACCACCTTTTAGCGGAAATGTCGCGGGATGTTATTTTCTTCGTGTAGCATTCCGAGAGATCTTCAAAAAAACACCATTAGTATGTCTTACATAGGTTGAGCAAGTCCCCCGATATATCTAGTGTCCTTGTGAGAGCATCCGGGCCACTTCAGTTGGGAATTCACCAAAATCAGCTAAAATCACTGTACACTCTCGCTTTGCCGCTCTCGCAAACTCTTAAACAGAAATCTGATGAGATAGAAAGTTCCGTAGGTGTTCAAAGAAATTCTTCTAAAAATCTTGACGTGGTTGGGCAAAGATTGACACTTGCACAAGGACAGACAGCAACCCAACTGCGCAGGCAGCTTGTGTCAGTCCGGGGCACTGCTGCCGCGCCACAGACATTTGTGCCAGGCGTTGGGGCAGGGAGAATAGAGCGTATTTGGTGCACCACTCCAAATTCCACTCGGCCTCTGTCAAATCTTGCGGAGTTTGTGGTGACTGCTGTGACTGTGGTGGCGAGCTTCTCAATGTGAGCAGCTTTGCCTTCACAAAGACCACATTAAGCAATCATTTTCTGCCAGAATCAACAGTAATCATACCGAGCAACCTTTGGTGGTAGAACAAGATAAAATGAAGATGATTGGTCTTCGCGCAGCGACTCTGAAGCCGTCACGCAGCCTCATTAGGCAGTCACAGAATTTGCTCGGAGTCTGTCAAAATCCGAAAAATCGGGGCTTATAGGGTGCACCAAATACGCTCTAATCAAAATAAAGTTCAGAAATGTGACATGACGGTGAGATTGAGACCGAGAATCTTCGTAAGTACTCTACTCTCACTCGAAGACAAGTAATCTCCCTGCCCCAACGCATGGGAAGGAGGCTGGGGTTCAGGTGAAATGGGTGCGAGTGTGTTGATCCATGTCGATAGGTCCTATCATAACAACTCGTAAACGCTGTAATCAAGCAAGATGCGCCCTGGTGGCCCGATGTCGTACCCCTGTTGTCTCACCAAGACCAGCGTTGTTACCCGAAAAGCAGCAACCCCAGCAGTGAGCGCCTTCACGTGGCACAGGTTGTGCCTGGCGACGACAGAACATGCGCTGCGTGGACTCACGAAGGCCATATATGGCGTTTTGATGCTAGATGCCTATGTCACAAGCGAGCGAGTTAGTGTCAAGAAGATCGTACTTCGAAGGTTTCAACGACTAGTTGTGATTTGGTTATGGTTCAACGTTGCGAACCTTGCGAAACTGCAGTCCTGTGATGACGGTAGACACGTGGGTAATTTAAACTCCGCTAAATTTTACCGCACCTCATTTCAGACCTAAGTAGGGGATCCGGCGCGATTATGGTGTTTGTGGGGAGGTATCGCGCTTTGTCAGCACGATACCTCAGGTATCGCGTTTGTAAGCACGATACCTCAAGGAATCGTTCCGATTGGCTCAGAGCTTAGGGGCATATCCATATACGGGACATGATACCAGTACTTATCGTGCTCGCGCGGTTTGCGCGGCGCCGCGGGCTCTCTCCTTTTCTTGTCGCCCACCCTCTCGAAACTTGTTCTTTACCCGCATCCTGACTTTCATCTGGGCTGCCAGCTTGTTTCTTCATGGACGTGTGTCATGCGCACTAATAAACTACTTGCTGGCCCCCACTGAGTACCTTGCCTGTCTACCCACTTGTTCCATCTAGTAGCTGCTGCTTTTGGCCCCTGCTCTGATCCTGCGCGCCTGCGGCGCGCTAAAATCTGACTCTTTTTGAGGGGGTGTCAAGCTGTCTTGTAAGGAAATAGCGGGCCTGTTGCTCGTGATTGCCATCCCCGTCCTCCTCCGCCTCTCGGGATCCATGGTGAGCCATTTAGTCAACACACTGATCCCCAAGCTCCTGCTGCGTACACGGTTTTCCCGCGGAAGCAGCGGTTATAGATCGGCCGGCTCACGATGACGATGCACTTATGCCAGGTGTTCTTGGCAAAGTAAGGGAGCGCGGATTGGACGGTCGCACAGAGCCCTCGGGTTGACGTGCTGCAAAGCGGAAAGCGCGTGAGCGGGGTTGCGGCGACGGTCACCCGGAAGATCGCGCCTGAGTTTATACGAAGCCGTCGAGGCAGCTGAATGTCTAGCTCACGATCAGAGAGGAGCGAGGGTGCAAGGGGCATCAGCTTATTTTAACGGTGTCGTTGACCAAGTGGTGCACGCTCGCGAGGTCACGCACGTACACGGTGACTGCATGCGCCTGACCGCCGGCCCCTGTGATCTCACGCTAAGCGGTGCTGATGGTGGACGCAGGGTAGTTGGGGTTGGGCGGGAACGGGCGCGCGGCGGACGCATCGGGGGTGCTCTTCGCCGCGACCTTGACTGCGCGGTTCGGTGTCAGCAGCGTGAAATATCAACAGAGGGAAAATAGATGCACCAGCAATTGATCGGTATAGCCATTATTGGCGATGTCGACAGCGACCTGGCGGCATGTCCTATGCGAGGCGCCGACGATGAGGGTGGCTTGTTGTGTAGTTGGCGTGCTCACTCACAATACAATTCAATTTGTATTTATCTACATGTGTATATCATTCAATCTAACTACTGCTTCTGGCCTGCCTTGACCCGCGCGCCGCAGGCGCGCCAAAATGGCACCCTCTTTTAATGGAGTGTTCAAGCCATCTTGTGAGCAAAGTTCTATAGCACAGGGGAGTTGAGGAGATAGCTGATGGCTGAGGTGCGCCGAAGCTGCTGTGTGGCTGAATCTTTCCTTTTTCTCCCTTTTCTTTTTCTTTTCTTTTTAATTATTTATTTTATCCCACAAACATGAAAACCGAGCCGGGGATCCTGGAGAAATCCTGGGCTGGCTTGATCTCTGCTCGTGGCGTGAGAGACCGTTTATAGCAACCTTGCAAGCAATAAATCTCTTATCGGGAGCTAGCATTACACCCCGATAAAGCGTTTCTCAAGATCGCTTATCTGCCGACATCCGACCCATTATTCTGTAGTGTCAGCTTTGTTCGATATATCAGATATGGAAGAACCCATGTTCAAGTTTTCAGGTTCAATGGGTACCGTCTTCAATGTTGCTGGAGACTACATTAATTATACGGATTACAACCGCATTGAGGACACAATCAGCGACAAAGGTGAGGTCTTGGACTGTTGCTCAGCTTTGAATTATTTTTTCTAAAATCCTAGGCCTCTCAGGGAGGCGACCCCCTGGGTTCCCTCCCGAGCTGTGGCCCCAATTCGTTGTTCCAGATGCCAGCCATCAAGGTGCCGGCTTCAGAGTCAAATTTGTCGATAACACATCAGCAAAGTCTGTTTTGTGTCTCCAGCAGCCGCGAAAATCTCTAGCAACTCCCAGTGCAGCCCAGTGCGACAGTGAGTCACAGCACTGTGACAGCTCCCGACAGCAAATCACGGTTCTTGACAGTGCTGGACAGATTCACTGATGTCTGTGCCAGCACTGCACAACTTCGGTTGTGTCTGTCGGATGCTGTCACAGTCCTGCACAATAATACTTCTTTCTGTACACTACTTACCCAGAACCCTCAAAGCCAACAGGTTTGCCTTCGTTTTATAAAATCATCTCTTAAGTCTCTGCCAGCCGGCCCTGAACTCTTCGGAACGAGACGGGAGACGGCCAACCGCGGATCCTGTCGCGACAGCTCTTGAGTCTCTTCCACCACCACCATGTCCTCTTTGCTCTACCACGGCAATTCTTACTACGATTCTGGAAGCTGGTGTCTTGGGATTGCATGGCTACGGTGTGTCACTCTATTTCTCCCCTCCTATGTTAGCTAATATATAATATGTAACTCAATACTGGGGTGCAGACTTGGGCTCTTGTGAGTCAATTATCCTCTCATGTTCCATATTCATCATTTACCCCCCACTTACCATCACCAGATCACTGTTGGAACACATCCCTTGCCCCAGTAAGTCATGCCCCGCTCTGATATTGGTTTAAACTAATCTTCCTCCATGTCGCAGATGACATACATGGTCCATGACAGTCAGAGGGGTCCAATGTGGTTGCTTAGTGATAATATTTGCTAGTCTCACTGTATTTTGATACGCTGGCAATGAAATGATGTTTTCCGCCTCTCATTATGTTTGATATAATAGTATAATCCAAGTATAATGAATAAATAATGCTATCTACTGACTAAATGATGTATGGCTGGATAGTGCTGCACAGCACTGGGACAGATGCCAGGACACTCTGGAGAGTGCTGTGAAAGTGCTGTGGCAGTGGTCGCAGAGACTGGACAGCACTAGTCAAAGGGGTACCTTGCTGTGGGTGCTGGAACGCTGGGGCTCGCTGGACAGCACTGCCACAGGCTGGTCAGCGCAACCAGGGTCTGCTGATGCAGTCAGGAGCCAGTGATTGAGAAGATCATGAACTGGAAGGACTACGACTACGCGACAATTTGCTGGCTGACTGGACCTGCGGGATCGGGAAAGTCTGTCGTTTCGCAGTCGGTTGCAGAGATATGCGCGCAATCGGGCGATTTAGGGGCCAGCTTTTTTTTCGATGGATCAGCAGGGCGCAGTGAAATTACCCGTCTTGTCACCACCATTGCATTTCAAATCGTTCAAGCATTTCCTGAAGTGGAACCATTCCTCAATGTGATCCTGCAGAGAGATCCTTTGATTCCTCATCAATCTCTGTTGGACCAACTTCAAAGGCTTATATTTGTCCCTCTCATGTCCCTATCCACCACCCGCTTTTCTAAGCCTCTCCTCATTATTATTGACGCTCTTGACGAATGCCAAGACCGGGAGTCCCTCCTTCAATTCATCACTGCCCTAGCAGACACGGGGTCCAACCCGGTGGTTCCACTTAGATGGTTGCTTGCGAGTCGTGACGAACAGCACATCTATGAAGCCTTCTCCAGCGCGAAGATCTCGCATGTCACCATCAACATGAAGGATTTTCCTGTTCATGCCGGAAGTCGGAAACTTTTTCCGACTGTCACGGAAACGGCCCCCTCCTCGCATGAAATCGCGATGCATCGAGGGCTCATTCAATTCAACCCAAACATCTCATCGTCGCGTCGGCCTTTTGAGTGGAAGAAGGCCAACATTTCTCAGATCGATGAGCTACTACAAATCCAAAATCATCCCCTCCGCGAGAATTTTGTCGTACCCACGATTTATCCCGTAAGCTGCACAATAATTGAGACACGTTGGTTTCGGTTTTGACGTATGTTTATAGAGACTCATTGTATACCTCTCAAGCCAGATGAGGGTACGCTTTCCCGACGATGCAACGTACGGTCTTCCATTTGACAAACTATTCGTTCGTTGACATTTTGGCAGAATGTTTGAGAACATTTTGCAGCGATGGAAAACCTGGGATGATATCATGATGCTCAAACGCCACCAGATAATCAAGCGGGACCTGTTAGAAACATATCTTAACTGTTTATATAAGGTATATGCTGTCTATATCTATTTTTTCGTCGCCTCACAAAAAAACAGCGAGACCCTGACCTTTATACCAGAAAAACCTATGAGATGTTGCTTGCCCTAGATGTCATTCATCTCTCGGCTCAGCTGACAATTATGTTGATGGACGATTCTCAATCCAAGGCACTAATGGACTGCCGTGAAGAGTCAGCGCAAGTGGTGTTAGACCTGCTCCAGGCGGTGCGTCTTTTGCCTCCGAAAATTAGCATCCCACTAATCTTTTGAGAAGAGACTCGACTCTCCCATCGACTCGAAATTCAAACCACACTACCTCCAAGCAATTATAAAACTTTCACAAGACTCTCGCAAATATCCGGAATGTTTGTTGCTTGATTCAAGCATTCATCTACCGGCCCGATCTATTGCTGGTGGTAGCTTTGGAGAGGTATACAAAGGCACGATGTCAGGTAACGACATCGCAGTCAAGATGCTGAAATTATACGAAAGAAGTAACATGGACGATTTTCTCAAAGTTCGCTCGTATTTTCCTACTCTCTCCGAATGTTGTATTGACGTCTTTCTCTCAGAAATTTGCTAGAGAGGCTGTCATGTGGCGGCAATTATCTCATGCGAATGTCTTGCCGTTTTTCGGTGTCTACCGATTGGGATCTAATCCAGAGCGGTTGTGCTTCGCATGCACTTGGATGAAGAACGGGACTCTATCGAGCTTCCTGCTTAACGAGGCTCCCGAAAGCGACTGTGTCACATTGGTAATTCATATATATGCATCAATCAATGTCCTGCAACCTTATATTATGGCTCTCAGGCACTGGACGTGGCCCAAGGGTTAGAATATCTGCACAGTCTGGATTTAGTGCATGCCGATCTCAAATCCGTAAGTTGCTATACTAAAAGAATCAAAGATGGCTTCTGAAAATCTTCAGAATAACATCCTGGTCTCAGATGCGGGCAGGGCGTGCCTTGCTGATTTTGGTCTGACTATTGTGGTAGATCCTATGTTCTCGGCAACCTCGGGAAGTGCATTTGGACTGAACCGCTGGACAGCACCTGAGATGCTGCCGTTTGGCGATATTCCTCCTCTATTGCGTCCCAATGAGATGTGCGATATTTACTCATTTGGCATGGTGTGCTACGAGGTGAGTATCTGTGCAAGTTCATTGCTGCGTAATACATGATAACATATTGGCGTGAGATGTTCTCTGGTCACATACCATTCCCAGATCCAGCACAATTTTCCTTGAAAGATGTGTCAAAAGGCGAGCGGCCCGGTCGGCCCGATCACGAAATAGCCAAACTCCGCGGCCTTACAGACCAGATCTGGGAATTCATCACATCTTGGTGGGATACTGATCCTTCGAAGCGTCATACTGCCAGGAATGCAGTAGAATCGTTGCGAGAACATTGTCCTGTCGAGAGCCGACCTGTCGACTATTACGATCCCATAAATCCATCCAAAATAGCGCACAAACGAGCTGAGGATTCATTCTCGATGCTCGAGGAACTTCTGGAAGAGGAGACTTTGTCCCGTGATTCAATCGCCACCTGAGGTTTCATGTATACTTTCCTCTTCCCTGCGCTCACATGTATATTTTACGATGATATGGCTACCAATCAAGTCTTTGATTGATGTTAGCGATCGACAGCGCGGTAGAGACAGGCGAATCATTGGATATAGTTAGCAGTCATCATGGAGTTGACGGTATGCCAACGCTACTTGAAGGTAGCGCAGGTAGCGCAGGTGAAACATGAAGAGGGCAGGAGGCAGTTCTGGCAGCGGCTGCCCGGTTTGTTTAATTTGCCCTCATGGGAAGAGCTCGCAAAAGAGAGGGAGGATATGTACGTCTTGAGCTATCTCTCCCATGATATCATATGACCAAATACTTGCAGCAAATAGTGCACGGGCGGTGAAACCATCCCCTTGAACTGCGCACATACACCATTTCAAAGAGATACTTGAGGCTCATTCTGCCTTGCCATGACACATGAATGTTGAACGCCGTATAGAGCTCTTATTGTCTCCCTCATCCCCACTTATACTATTGTCTCCTCGCGTCCAATCTACTCGTAGTCCTTCTCGATTTATGCGAGTAACCCCTGTGGTTGAACGAGCTGGTTGGGGTGGCTTGCTATAGATCGCGCGGCATGATTGGCAATAGACGGCACACACGGCAGGATGCCGCCTGATCATGATCGATGTGCAATCGCACACTTGCATCCGCGCAGATCGTGCCTGGGCAACGCGCGGATTCTCCGAGACTGATCCATGCATGTCGCTGGTTAAACATATGCAGAAAATGATAATAATATTGAGGAGGATATGAGGCATACATGAGTCACGGTGAGTAGGTCATACGGCGAATCAGCACAACATACCAGACTGAGGCCTTGGTGGGGCACGCACGCATCACAAGAAACCACGGCTTAGGAGAGCACCAAATAGTATGTGCGAACTGTGACGGCGACTTACCCTCGACTTTAGACCCCTGACTTCAGACCCCTCTGCCAGCTCAACACCTATCGCACGAAATCATGAGCCCAAGTTTCGGATACGCCTACCCGGCTCTGTGAAATCCAGCACTCCCGCTCGCGCGTGACCCACAACCTTGACCTAGATACCTACGATAGTCGAATGCCCACCAAATTCGGTCGTTCTCGCCGTCGTGTATCCATTGGAGATACTTTGCCAGACAGTAGAATAGTGAAAGAGCGAGTAGAGAACAGGAATTACGGAATGGGGAGTGTGGCGGTGCGGTGATGGGGTTTGCGCCTGTTTGGGCGTTATCACGAGCCAGCGCGGCGCAATGAGTGTCTATCAGCGGCACTACAAGCTCCAACCCCAAACTATTCGCCTCCTCACAACAGCATGCAGGCATCTCCGCAGACATTTCGACACCCCGACGACGCGCGGCGGGCCTTCGGGGGCGGGGAGGACGACGATGAAGCGCGGGATTTGGCGGCGGATGCCGACGCGGATGTGCTCGAGGGCCAGGACGAGAGCGTCCGCATCGCCGTGCGCGCACTAGGCGCCATGCGGAATAGCAGTCGCGCGCAGCGCACTTGTGAGTTGCCCTCTCCTCCCCGCGATGCCCACTGACGCCCCCCGATCGGCAGCATCGGCGCCGACGCCCGCGCTCTCGAGCACCGCCTCGACCGCCTCGACGTCCTCCTCACCACTCCTCTCCCCCGCGGACGACGATGCGCGCTCGCTGCTCGCGCCGCAGAAGGACGACCCGCGCTTCGCCGCGCGCGTTGCGCATTTCCCGCTCGTCGGCTCTGCGCTGCGCGTATATGAGGCCGGCAAGAACAGCAGCCGCCTCACGCAGTACGGCGCTGCGCTCGTCGAGGGCGGCGTCAAGGCCGTCAGCGGGCGCGTTGGCGTGGACGCGTATGTGGGGCAGCTCGACGAGTTTGCGTGCCGGCAGCTCGACCGCATCGACAGCTATCGCGGGCGTGGGCGGGAAGAGGAGGTGCGGGAGCGGGATGAGGGCACACGGCGGGATGCGAGCGTCACGATGGCGAGTCCCAGTCGGAGTCGGAGTACGAGCCCCGTGAAGGCGGGTGGTGAGTAGCCATCCCCGTTATCTTACCCTCGTGCTGAACGATCCCCGTAGATGATCAAAATACAAAAGGCGGCGAGCCGACAGAAACACCTGAAGAGGGCCAGCAAGTGGCCCAACGCAGCCGGTGGCAGGCGATGCTCATGGAGGCGGGCGGGATCAGCGCAGCACTCAGTGAAGAGAGCATGCGGCGGCTGAAATACTGTCTGCAGTGGCTACAGGTTCGTGCCACTTTCGTTATCTGTCCCTCCCTTTGCTGTCTTCCCTTTTTCTTGCCTCCCCAATCTTTCCTCCCTCACGCGATTATTTTCACTATCTATTTGCCTTGCATATATGCATCGCCTTTCGTCCTCTTTTCTGTTATCTGTCCCTTTTTGCCTTGCATTTTTCCTCTTATTTTTTCATATTATCGTCGGGTGCCTGATGCTCATCCTACTCCTCGGTCTTGGGAAGTCTCTCACTCCCTTTCTCTCCCTCTCTATCCTCCCTATGAATTTCTCCTTTCTCCACCCTTCGTCTTTTGAATTTCCTTCCCTTGCCTTCTTCCATCACCTGTGCATATCTTCACATTCGTATCCTTCTCCAACTCCCATGTATGCGTCTATTTGACCTTCATCATGGCTCCTTAGCCGACCTGACACCTTGTTCACGCTGTTCCTCCTATATTCTCCATTTTGTTTCCCTTGTCTATCTTCCATCTTTGGTCTCTGCCCACCATTCCTCCGCCCCCGAACCCAACTGATCTTTCCCCATAGTACGCAACAGCGCACATCGACGCGCAGATCCTCATCCTGCGCGAGTTCACCGCGGCGCTTGCCGCCTCCCCGCAGCTGCACCAGCCCATCTCGCCCGCGCACCTGCGCACGCTCGCCGCCGCGCGCCGCGACGTCGTGCGCACCGTCCGCCAGGTCGTCGACGTCGTCTCGAAGTACGCGGGTGGGGCCCTCCCCGAGCCGGCGAGGAGCCGTGTGCGCGGGTTCATCCTGCTGCTCCCGCAGCGCTGGGCGCACCGGGCGGGGGAGGTGGGTGTGGTGGAGGGGCTTGGGGGTGCGAGCAGCAGCGGGGTTGGAGCGGTCGGGGGTGCGGGCCGGGCGCGGGCGAAGCGGACGCATAAGCGCGGGGCGGGGAGCATTGATTCGCCTGTGTCGTCGCGGCCGACGTCGCCTGTGCCGGGAGCACGCGCGCGGAGAGAGGGGGGCGTGGCGGCGGCGGCAGGTGCGGGCGGTGGAGGCGGGGCGGCTGGTGCAGTGACGACGACGGTGGCGGGTGCCGCGCAGGCCGCGCAGCGCATATTGACGCTCAGCACGGAGAGCCTCGACATGATGCGCGGCGTCACGGCGGTGGTGAAGGAGAGTCTCGACCGGGCGGATGCGTGCGTGCTTTCCCACTCTCGTATCTGGGCATGTACTGACGATGGGCTCACACAGATGGGTCGAGCGATTGCGCATTGTGGGCGTGCAGCGCGCGCAGCAGCACGAGCTCGACGCTGGCGAGTTCCCCGCGCCGGACTTTGGCCCCGCGTCGCCCGGCTCGCTGCCGAGCTCGCCGGGCCCGCTTGACGCGCCGTCACCGTCGCCGTCGGTGTATGGCAGCCTCGGGCGGCTGCGCATTCACGAGGACGATGATGACGATGGAGGCGGGGACGGGGACCGCACGCCGAGGGGCGGTGGGGAGGGAGAGGTGCTGAGCAGCAGTACTAATGCTGGCGCCGAGGCGGGGATGGATGTTGATGCGTGAGGCCAGAGCCACTGACACTCGATTCACCTTTCTTCTATGCACTACGTTTCTGGCCCCCATCCCTCAGTTTGCGCAGGAATGGCTACCATACTCACTTGCCATACTCACCATTCACGCTATTTATCTACTTTCTGATCCGGATTCTTGTTCCTACTGCCACTGCCCCAGCATGTCTGTGTATTCCTAGCCGATGCTCTGCTGCTTTCACTCTTCTATATCTCATACCGCGCTCGTTCCTTTTTCATTTGGCATCTTCTGTAGCTCCGTTCTTTACACTTTCTGTTCCTTATATGCGATCCCACTCTCTATCGATTTGCGAGAGGGTAAGAAACCCGGAATCAGGGTGAACGCGCAGGCAGCTACTGCACATAAGCATGAAAGACGTGAGTGGCCGCGACCATAATCTGCATTTTGGGTGTTGCCCACCCTTACAATAGGCTCGCTCGGGGAGATTCGAATCCAGAGCAGTTGATTTTACTAGCATGTTATGTACCAATGAAATCAGGTTTGTATGACTTTTAGGAAGAACGGCGGCGTGAAGGTCATAAGATCATATTCTGATCACGAAGAATAGGCCATGCGGAGCTTCGAGCGGAATGGTTCAGTCTCAAAGCCAGTGAATCAGTCACTGCAAGTACATTATGAGAATGAATCATGGAGGGGGGGGAGACGCACGTTTCCTCTCTCTCCTTCGAGAGTTCGGCCCATGGCGGTAAGTTGAACAAGATGGGAAGCCGCTCCCAAAAGGCTGCCCTGCCCGCTTCATGTTTCTCCTGCGCGGCCTCCATGCATTCTTCGCATAGTTTTCCGTCAATGTAAACGGATGTGTAAGACCATTTATCTAAGCCAAAATCTTTGGGAGTAGGGAGGAACCGATCTATGAGACATTTTTGGCGAGCTTGGTTACATCGTTTGGGTGAGCTGCAGTTGGGGTCCAGGGTCTGCGCGGTGTAAACCCAGGCAAAAGTCGTTTCAGCTTGGGCATCGTACATGGCGTGACGACCGGCGAGGCAAGTGACTTGATCGCTGGGAAGCAGACAGAAAGCTGGCTTAGTGGCTACAGCAGAAACGGAATATGATACGCAGCAAGCGTAAAAGACGGAAGGTAGGATAGAGAGTAAGCCTGCCCTTCGCGCTATTGTGAGGACTGAACACAACTTCGAGTGAGCTGGGGGCTCGATGCCAATCCATTTACGCACAGCGACATCGTATTCCTTAAGTGAAGTGGGGTATCTGCTATAGATTCGTTTCCGCGCCTCAAGTTGCATTTTCCGTATATTGTATTTTCGACCCAAGCAGAGCAAGGCGGCCAAGACAGGGAATGTCATTTTGTCGTCCGATGTTAGGTATCTGTGAAACTCTCGAAAGTTGGCCATGTTTGATGAAGCATAAGCACGCACCGATGTCGAAAGAGTGCATCTAGCATATATCCCACTTCCTCTGCCGAGTCATGGAGCCGCACGAGAGAGCATCCTTCAACCATATCCGTCTCTCCTGTCGACGGTTGGGGCATCGAAAACATATCTCGAAAAACGGTGGAGTTTTCCATGAGGATGCCCCGGTAGACTTTGAACCGGGTGTTCTCTGCTTGCAGGATGATGTTTCCATCGTCGTACCAGATATCCGATTGCACTGGGTCTGCGAGTAAAGATATTTCCTCTTCCTGTGACGAGGTTTCGTCGCGTTTGCGCTTCGAAGGTGGCTGATCAGTTGAAGACATCGCCAAATAAACAGCTTGAGCGAGTGGACAAAGATGCTTAGCCGGTGGCAGGCCTGAGCAAGTGAGCAGCGTATTTAGGGCCGGCCTTCACGCGCGCTGAGATGTGTCAAAGTTTGCGAACCTTTTTTGCTATTGCTCTAAACTCACACACCGCAATCTCGTCAGTAGCAAGCTATCCTCCTTGCATACACTCAGCCTTAGCCCGCCTCAACGCTCAGGAGGTCGATGGAGCCTATCACGGGTCGAAGTCGCAAATAGCTATCAGGGCAGCTGAGGGCGCAGCGACCCCAAGGCAGAACACGGCTCACCCGGCACACCTTGATCTAGACATCTAAAACACGACATGACAGGATTGGACGAGACGGGCGCCGCGGGGATAGCGCATGTATGTACGGTGTGTGATTTGGCATATCTTGGGCGGCTAAGCTGGGGGACAGACCACTCATCCGTCGGCTGTCCTTGGCAATCTTTGAATGGACCAAAGAGGCGTGTCTCGAAATGAAATAGGTCGCAATGCCACATCTCGACATGCTTGAGACAGCTATGCCGATTATTTGCTACATAGGAACTATCCTGCGGGATCAACGGCGTCTGCCGGTAATCCGGCTCAATTTGACATATGCTGGTCGGCTGAGCATCTCGGGGGCAGGGTGCCGAAAGACGCTCGTTAAGTTGTGCCAGTAATAGGCCGCATGCCACGCACGGGCGTTTATGCCCCTCTGCGGCGATCCCTGCCAGTCAATCTTGCTTTGAAGGTTCTCCTCTCCGTCTCTAATAGTTAGAACCATGCGAAGACCGCTAGCAGGTCATGTGTGCGGCAAGCACGATGCTTTGACGCTTCTACGTCTCGCCAACAAAATCTCGCCAGATCGATTTCCTGCGCTCCAGCGGGTATCATGCAGGGCCATATCCATCGTCGAGGAGGACGTCAAAGTCAGTTCTCCAAGCACATGGTACATCCGCTTTCACTGAATATATCTCTTTCTTTCAGAGATTCACTTCGAATCATTCGGACTGGGAAGGCCTTGGCCGGTGCATTCGCGATTCCTCAGCAGTCGTGATTCAGTATCTGTGGGACCAGGAAGTCTCTGAGAGGCATCAAGCTGTTGAGAAGTTGAACCGGTTTCTAGAGTGAGTTGCACGCACAGGAAGGCCACTTGATTGATCACTAAGATTTCGTTTAAACTACAGCACATTGACAAATATCAAGGAAGAAATAGCCACGCTGCAACAACCAGCAAAACCTGGCCGACCCCGATCGTTCAAAAAGGATCCTCGATTGATAGCAAATATGAAAGGACGGGTTGATACCGCCATGAAGGATTTTGGAATACGTGTAGGCTCTCTATGTCATCAAATATATATGTTTTATTGATCACCATTCTACCTAGCCTAAGGGTGCCAAAGACTTTCGTGGTGACACAAAGCAGCTCTTGACAAAAATATTGGAGAGATACAAGGCGTGGGCAGTCGTCCAAGAGCCGACTTCGGCGACTGTTGTCACTGGTCCCGAGACGTCTGGGCCGACCCATGAACTAATACTACCTGCTCCCAAATCACGCGATTCGCTCATAAGCCACAAACTCTCTGTCTCGGACGACACTTCCTCCTTTGCTAGCAGAGATCGTGAATCATGGCTTGACGATGGTTCATCCATTGTGTCTTTTGAGCCTCTGTCTTTGGAGAGCACTAGCCATAATGCGAACTCGTCCCATGGCGCACCTGCAGACTCCGAGCGGATCAACGATCGCCTTTTAGCACCAGCAATGGCAAGTCATTTTTGATAATGATAATGAACTCATCTAATGGCCGCACAGGTGTTCACCACCAGTGGGACGCTCGGCGGGAATATCACTAATGTAGCAGGCGATTTCACTTCATACGGGCTAGATGCGGAACATTTAGGTCAGGATCATGTCCAATCATGGGGATACACTACATCTACTGAGGCTCGCTACAGCTTTGAGACTGGCATTGGACAAACTCTCTTACGCGGAGGGGGCGTCGTGGAACCCGAAGCTTACATGCCTTCCCGGCACGCGCAAGACCATACTCTCCTTGATCAACTTTTGGGCGCACGAGCTTAATGATCAAAATATCTTCTGGGTGAAAGGCGTCGCGGGATCTGGCAAAAGCGCCATAGCCCAGACAGTCGCTCAGATGCTATACCTTGAGGGTATCCTCGCATCTTCGTTCTTTTTCAATCGCGACGTCGCTTCTCGCAATACGCCCAAGAGCCTATTCACAACTATAGCACGAGACATCGCCAACAAGTACCCTGCTCTTGCTGCTGACATCAGCATGGCTCTGGAGAACGAGCTGGCTTTGGCTTCGGCACCATTGTCTAGGCAATTCGATGCATTAATTGCAGGACCTCTGCGCCGTCATTCTTTTGATGGACCCATCGTGGTAGTAATCGACGCGCTGAACGAGAGTACTTGCGCAGGAGCAGATACTGATCTGCTTGACATACTCAGCACCGAGGCTGCCAATCTTCCGCCACAATTTCGTATTTTTGTCACCTCGAGACCAACGAGGAACATTGAAGACTTTCTTTCAGGGAGGCACCACATCAAGGAACATCGGATCGACATCGACACCTCTGAAAATCGGGAAGACATCGCAGCTTATGTGGATTCGCAGCTACTAAGCCAGGAATTACGCTTCAAGATTGGATCTGACCGGCTAGATGAAGCGCTGATTCGAGACCTGAAGTCGAGGTCTGAGGGTCTATTCATTTGGATAGCAACCGTTTTCAGCTATTTATCCAGCGCGTACAATCCGAGAGAAAAGCTTAGCGCCTTGCTCTCTTCAACAATCTCCCAACCGTTTCCCGATCCCTACAAAAAGATGGATCTGTTATATACAGCCATCCTCGATGCCTGCGGTGCCTGGGATGACTCGAACTTCTGCGACGACTACCAACTTGTCATGGGGGCCATTATGGCAGCCAAACGACCCATATCGTTAGCGGCTCTCCGAGCATTGTATGGTGATATCCAAGACGTACCATCCCTCCAACGTCTCCTGCGAAGATTTGGATCCGTTCTTCTAGGGTTTCACGATGAACACGAGCCCATCCGCATTCTGCATATTTCCTTCCGCGAATTTATCACGGATCGTGCGGCTTCGGCTCCGCAAACGGAGAAGTTCTACATCTCTGAGCAAAAACACAGTCAAAAACTTGCGGTCCTCTGCCTTAAAACAGTCGCCCATGAATTTGCGGCTACGGCTATATCTGGAGCTGGTTACCTTTCCGTGGACGATGAGAGCGCACCTGGCATCCCGAAGTTGACCGGAGTTTCCGAGCATCTACTGTACGCTTGTGAATCGCTCAACGATCACATTGCCGATGTGATGAGCCCGGATATCATTGCCACACATATCCAACACTTCTTATCACGGGACCGCTTGCGCTGGGTTGAGATCGTTGTATCCCAAGGGGTCTTCCGGGGAGCATTGCCCATTCGGCGCTGGCTGTTTGTAAGTGTACAGTCTACCGTCGACCATATGCAGTACTGAGTCTAATCTAGGACAAAGCACCGACTCTCCTGAAAATCCACAACGACAAATTTCTCGCGTCAGTTCTAGTCTCGCTTGCAAAACGCCTCTCATACGTGGGCCGTTTTGAAGAGGGTCTCATTGCAAGCCAGGAAGCATCGGAGCTTTACCGGGTTCTTGCGGCAAATGAGCCAGCCGTATTTCGCCCCGCTCTCGCCTGGTCTCTCAACGACATCTCTGTTCGCCTTTCACATCTCGGCCGGCGAGAGGATGCATTGGCAATATGCGAAGAAGCGCTTCAGTTATACCGAGCTCTTGCTGCAAAGCGGACAGCGATGATAAACAACGGCCTTGCCGCATGTCTCAACAATTTGTCCAACTATCTATCAGATGTCGGTGACCATGAGAAGGGTCTAGTCATATGTCAAGAAGCGGTATCTTTGCAACGAATGTTGGCGACGAAACGGCCAGCCAAGCTCAATGTCAATCTCGCCTCGTCTATAGCAAGTCTCTCGAATCGATTATCGGCTGTTGGTCGGCGAGAAGATGCTCTGACGGCAATGCAGGAAGCTGTGGCATTGTACAGAGATCTCGTGGAGAAGCGGCCAACGGGATTTAACCAAGAGTTGGCCATGGCCTTGAGTAGCTTCTCCAACTGCTTGTGGGCGCTCGGGCATCACCAGGAGGCTCTTGGCGCAATTGAGGAGTCGGTTAAATTATGCCGAACCCTCGTGAAAGATCGCCCACAAGTTTTTAATGCCCAGCTTGCAAATTCCCTCAGCAGTCTCTCCACTCGGTTAGTGAGCCTTTGTCAATGGGAGCAGGGTCTAGAAGCGGCGCAAGAGGCGGTGAAACTGCACAGAGCTCTGGCAACAGGTACCGAGAGGCCAGCTGCTCTCTGCGCTGATTTGGCCTTCTCCCTCGAAAATCTCTCCATCATCTTTTCAAATTTAGATCGAAGGAGTAAGGCTCTGCGCGCAATTCAGGAAGCGATTGAGCTCTATCGCTCTCTTGCAGTGAAGCGGCCAGCAACTTTTAACCTCAATTTAGCCATCTCCCTCAATAACTTGTCTCGTATCCTTCTGGGTATTCGGCGAAAAGAGGAAGCCGTGGGGGCCGCTCAAGAGGCTTCTGATATACTACACTCACTTGTGGCACAGCGGCCAGCGCATTCTAAATGCGACGGTGAATTGGCGCGGTCTAAGAGGCTGTTACTTGCTTGCAAGTCGAATGACGAGCAGGCTAGGGAAGAAAGCGCCGAGCCAATGTCACCTGGAGAAAATACCCATTTCCTGATCAATATTTCGCCACGGCCATCGATGTCCACAACAATGGTTACGAGTGCAGTACTCCCGAAGCTTACCGTCGCGGTGGCGACTACCATCTCAGGATTTAGCTTCGACTGGCTAATTCCAACATCGTATTCCTATCGATCTTTGTCAAAAGCATGCATTTCTCGCTGGTCCCTCGTTTTCATCTTGGTCGTAGTACCATTTACCGTCAGCGTCACTTTCAACATCCGGGTGATGAACCAGAACCTGGTGCCTCATCAAGATGCATGCACCCCACAAAGCGAGGGGAGCAATTTTGGCGCGGTATGAGCAGTCTTGGCAGGGATTGTTTTATTGATGCGGGAGACGATTCGTGGCAGTAGGTATTGACAGCTTGAGCAGCTGAAATACCATGTAGTTATACAGCTGATGGACGAATGATTGCGATACCCGAGAATAACTTTCGGTTTACATGATCCTCGAAATAAATATTGACAAATAGTTATCGAATAACATTCCTTCATAATACATAGTAGTGTCGCCGGATTCCAAGAACGCGCGTAGGTCATGTAGGACCTCCTGGTATTCCAGATTTTTGGTACTCTTCCCAAAACACTGCATTTTAATTCAGACCATGTGTATCAATCCACTTCGTTATATATAGAATCTACACTGTGTGCCTCAAATACTGCCTTCACCCTTCCAGGCATCATATGCGATGCAATCTCCATCGACAATGGCGAAGTTTCTCTCCCCAGCAACCTCCGCATTATCTGCCAAACGAGTGATCTCCCGGATGGCATCCTCCGGCAGCACCACCTGCGCCGCCTTCGCGTTCTCCTCGATTCTCGCAACCGAGCTGGAACCCGGAATTGGCACCCAGCCCGGATGCTCGGCCAGGATCCACGCCAGAGCGACCTGCGCAGCGGTGAGGGAGTGGGTGGAAGCAATGGCAGCGATGGCGTCCGCGAGGACGAGATTCTTTGAGAAATTCTCTGCAGAGTAGCGTGGGAGCCGCAGGCGCGCGTCGGTGGGCGCGAAGTCGTCCCGAGAGCGCTGCGTACCGGTGACCATGCCCCGCGCGAGTGGGCTGTATGCTACGACCGAGACACCAAGCTCCTCTGCAACCTTTGCGAATCCGCTCTTCTCGATATCAAGCGTGAACGCGCTGTACTCCATCTGCACGGCGATGACCTTCTCCCCTACTCCTTTCACGGCTTTAGCACGGCGCAAGGTTTCAGAACTGCACTCGCTTAGCCCTAGCCACCTAATAGTTCCAGCCTCCAGGTGCGGCCTCAAGGTCTCCAGTACTACCTCAATAGGGACGGATGGATCGACACGATGCTGGTAGTATAGGTCGATATAGGTCGTCTGCAACTGATCTAGAGACCGCGCAAGAGCGGTGCGAATATATGATGGCGTGGAATCCGGAGTAGGAGTAGGAGTGGCCATGGGAGTGGCAAGATTGGTGTATCCAAACTTTGAAGCGAGGAAGATGTCAGCGCGGCGTCCAGTGTGGGTGAACCACCGGCCGAGAGCGGCTTCTGCTATATTATATCGTTAGCAATACGTAGTAGATTGTGGCGAGATTCAATTTACATTGCCCATATGAATCTGCGCAGTCCCAGAAAGTCACACCGCGATCGGCAGCGTAGCTCAGTGCGGTAAAGGTGTCTGCATCGCTGTTCATCTTTCCATACCACGGTGTGCGGACGCCTGAAGCGATGGTTAGAATGTTTTGTTAGGATTAAGTTTATGCATTTACCCATAGTGCCCAGGCCAATGGCGCTGACGAACGGCCCATTCTTGCCGAGTTGGCGCAGAGGGTATTTTGCGTTCGAGATTATTGCAGAGCTTGTCATGATGCCTAAGTGGGTGATTGTTGATGTTCATTGCTACTACAGCAATTTGCGTTTTATATGAGAGCCCAACATGCATCGGAATCGATGTGGATACTGTCTGAGCTTGGGTGGATAGGCAGCGATTGCAGCGGACTTTCCGCAACCACATCGTTACCGAGTCGCTTCAGGATTAGCCCATCCAATGGAGAATAACCTTTTATGCTGAGCCCACGTTATGTCCGAGTTCTCGTAGTAAAGTACTCGGACAGTCGGAGCCCTTGTGGATATGAGGCGACGGGGGATTTGCTGTCGTTCTAGGCCACCGAGGTGAGTGCTCCATAAGCCATCTGGTAGTAGACAGACTCTTTTCAAATGTCAGCTATAAGCTCTTATCGCCTGTAAACTTGAACACTCACGAAATTGTCAGTAGCCTCCCATTGTAAAATTGCACCAGGAATTTTTCAATTTCAGATGCTTGAGGTTGCGTATAAGAGTCTCCACGTTCGTGACCACAGTTTCAAATTAGCGCAGATGAAGATTCAATCATAGCACAACAAGCATTTCGGGGAAGGGTATCGCGGGGTGTGAGCGGTGGTGGATCAATAAGCCATATATATATTGCAAAGGAGCACATACAGTGCCTATAGGCGGAGTCAGGCGTTTGTGACGAGAAAGGGTTGTCACAGACCGCTGAAGTTGGCATGCAAGCAAGAATATTCGAAGGCTCACAGGCGAAGGTGGTGTGGTCGGCCAGGCTTGTTCGCAGAGGTCCGCAGGATTCAGAAGTATGAGAATCTGAGATTGTCTGCGCAAATGGTACGGACCGGTCCACGTGGCGACAAAGCCTGCGCCCGAATTTCCCTCAGCAAAGTCTACGACGACGCGAACTTGACGCGAACATACACTTTTCATAATGGCCTCCGTTCTCTCGAGCGCGGGCCGTGCTTCATGCTCCACAGTCTCCCGAACTGCTCTCGTAGCCATGCGCGCGCCGAAGGGAATGCGTGAGGCGCACGCTGTCATGAAAAAGCTCCAGAACCGTACGTGCTTACCTTTGAGCTTCTTTGGCCCCATGCAATGGGATGGGGCAGCATACTGATGCTTGATTCTGTGCAGGAAAATCAGGCCAATTTAACTCACAAGTTGACGAGCCCGCGAGCACGGGGAAGTCATTGGGTACATTCGTGCGCATGCCCAAAGGCGCACTCACGCACCCGCTTTTCGAGCCTGACCACGCCGACGAGCTTGCACTGGAGTCATTCAAGCCTGTGCGTGTACCTATGTGCCTTTCTCGAAATGCCAGGCTGATTTGTGCTTCTGCAGGACTTGCTGACACCCGAGGTTATTGGCACGGCGATGAAGTTCGGTGCGCGGGAGAACGAGCCTTTCCGGATATTTGGGCTTCCTAGAAATCTTGTGCTAGAGGCTCGTCTATGCCTATCCTCTCATTTTATTCCATCATTCTGACGCGCACTAATGATAGTTTCGCATGCTGTCGAAGCCGTGCTCAGTGATACGGGATGTGACTCTCAAAGCCATCGATATGCTCGATGCAGCCTCGATCAAGCCCTCCCGTAACACTCGTGTCGTTTTCAGTGCGTGACTTCTTCCATTTGCATACCTCATTCTGACATCTGTGCCTCCAGCTGGCGACAGAGGCGCCGGCAAGAGCTTCGCGCTCCTCCAGGCCATTCAATATGCCATCGCGCGGCACTGGATTGTACTGTATATTCCACGAGGTTTGTCTCTCTTTCCTTCCCTTCGTATACCACACTCATAGCCATTCAGCGATATCGCTCGTCAACTCCTCCTCTCCCCACGCATACGACGCGCGTACACAGACATACGTTCAGCCTAACACAGCATATCAGCTGCTCCAGCGTTTCCTCACTGTCAACCGCGCTACACTCGCTGAACTCAGGCTCGCGCGCGACCATGAGCTTAGCTCCACCAAGCGGGCGGCGAAGGGGACGGGCGTGGTGGAGCTCATCGAGATGGGTGTCCGTGACCAAAACATCGCAGCAGTTGTGCTGGAGGGGGCGCTGGAGGAACTTGCCGGTCAGACGGAGCACCCGGTGCTGGTGGCTATCGACGACTTCCAGGCGCTGTATGGCAAAACTACCTATCGCGATCCGCAGTTCGAGCCAATTAAAGCATATCACTTGTCTACGCCGCGATTGCTCCTGGACTACGCGAGTGGCAAGAAGACCTTTGTACGCTTATACTTTTCTTCTCCTTTGCACCTGTGACTTACATTTCTTTCGCTTAGGCCCGCGGCGCGATTCTTGGAGCAACGTCAACGACCAACACGACCTTCCCTCTTCCTCTCGAGCTCGCCGAAGCGCTCTCCTCCCGGGAGGCCGCTTCCCCTCTACCTCTCCCTGCCTCTGCATATGCATACACCCCTCGCTCAAACCCCATGAAGGCGTACGCACGCGGGCTCAAGGCGCTGCCGGTCCCCGCACGCCTGACCCCAGAGGAAGCGGCGGGTGTGTTCGAGGTGTGGATGAAGGATCGCGGGCTGCACAGTCGTAAGTTTCTTTGGCTTTCCGTGATGGAGGTCATCAGCATTAATAATGCGTGTTTGTGCAGTTGCGAGCGACGAGCTTTTCTTGGCAAAGTACACGGAAACGAGCGGGAATGCACGGGACTTTGTGTGGAGGGGGCTACTTGGCACACTGGAGACATAATGCGCACTCGTGAGATGCGTCAACCTGCACGATTTACACGATATCCAATATATTCGATCTCATAATGGAAGTCATTATTAACACTCTACCGGAATTCGGACCATCTCTGCAGACGGCTTTGTCAACCAAGTACGGAACGCGGCTGAAGATGTTCCTTCGACCAGTACCCTGGTTTTTTGTCGCGTTCGATGACTGTTCGGCTAAGATGGCGATATACTGCTAAGCTTACCGCTGGCTTGACGCTTTCTTGAACCACTTGCTTTCCGCAAGCATGTTGATTGGGATGATGCGGACTTCCGAAACTCAACTGAAACAGTTTGCTATAATCAAGCGCACCACGGGACTTGCATCGTCCTGAAGGTATACATATCCCAAGTAATTGGGACACCGCCGGAATATTCTCTTTGCTCACCTACACCTGCCCATAGCCCATCCGCGCGTCCTGTGAACCACGAACATCGCCTCATATAAGTCAGATTTATCTACATACTAAGACTGGTTACGAGTCTACTCCAACCCTTGTTGTACAGAAATGGCACTTCCTCGCCGACATTAGGCCTTCTACAGTGCCGGCCCTATTTATTGATTTCAAAGACGACACATCGCAAATTATCTTTGCTGTGCCCATGACATTCGAACAATATCATTCCTTGGTCAGTTTATTTCATCTGGTTAAATTGGACTTATAGACGGCGGAAAATACGGTGTTTTTGCTATCGAAGTAATCTTAAAATGGGATCCTGCGACTCGAAGGAAGATGAAAAAGACATAAAACATGAAGTGTAAGCAAGACACATGGTAATACAGTGATACATATGCAATAAGATGAATGGGTACTTTTGTGTCCGTTCCGTCCTCCCTCTACAACAGCCCAAGCAAACAGCCAACAAGCAACACCTCTCCCAACAACGACGGCACCAAAGCTTAATGGTATCCCCGTCCCCCGTTGACGACCCCCCGCCATGCCTCGCGCTTCATCTTTAGGCATCGGAGCAGATTCCATACGATGGTGCGTACGTCGGGCATGTAATCCTCGAGGATGTAAGGGGATGGTTCTTCGCCTAGGCAGGACTCCAAGACAGTGCGCAAGTCTGTGGGTACAGAGTGGATCTCACTTGAGAAAGGTGTCAGTTTCGGTGTGTGGAGGGGCAGAGCAGTAGAATCGGCATCAGGGTCGAAATGCATAAGATAGGGAGAATGCGGGGATAGGAGATGCCGATAAGATATAGAATAAACAGGCGATGCTATTAAATTCATGTGTATATATCAAGGGCCAATTGTGGAAGATATGGAGTAAGAACTATGGTGGTAACGGGGGGATAAGATGGATCAAGAGAATCGATGAGTCAGATAGCTTTGGAGGATGAATTTGGCAGGGCCCGAGGGACGCATGTAGAAAACTGGGACGGTCGGAGTGTACCAGTTACTGAAAGGCGGAATATGTGCAAGATAGAAAGAGATACAGAAAAAGGAAGCAAAGAAAGAGGAAGAAGGGGGTAGTTGGGCGATTCAAAGGTGCGTAATATAACCATGAGGCAGAAGGTGGGGTATAGGGATATGGAGAAATGGGTGTGTGGAACTCATAGCAGAATAGAAACATACCTCAGATCAATACCATGTTGCGCGAAGGCCGTGATCATGTTGTTGAACTCGGTGCCGACGACGACGTATGTGTCGCTGACCTCGTTCTCGGACGCGCGCCCCGCGCTCCAATTCCGCAGAGCACTCTCCAGGTCCTTGGTCGCGACCAGAAGGTTGCCCACTGCTATCGGCACATCACCTATATTGCGCTGTTTTTCAGATCATAAGATTAACAAGCGAAAGTTAAGGAGCATGGAAAGAGGACGCACGAGCGACTGGCGTTTCCAGCCATTTGCAGTCGGGCTCGCGAAACGATCCATGCCAGCCGGCGAGTTATACGAGTACATGGCCATCGCCCAGATCCAAGCCTGACTAAAGAGTGGTTATAGCAAAGGCAGTTGTTGATAGCGATAGGGAAAGATCAGCAGGCAATCCGAGTCGCGTCGTTGATGGCGGGGAGAGGGAGAAATTCTGATGCGTTCGGCGCGTAACGGCAGACTTTAGCTGAGCTAAACTTCGTGGCTACCTTCTCATCATGCAGGGCTTTTATATGTAGAGGTTCGTCTAAACACGCATCAAGAGCACGGCGAAGGTGTAGCTATCAGGCACGCCCGTCATATCAATCGCATCTGCGCTTGCGCAACCCCGGGTGATGACCGCAACTTTGTCTCCGTTGCTCCGGTCTCGGCCTCATCACGCCTCCGTCCTTGTTTTCTCTCTTCCGTCCTCATAATAATCTCTGGCCATGGGAATTTCGGCAGGCGTTGGCTGTCGGAGGTAGACACTTCTGAAACATATTCACATGGATATCGGGAGATGACAGCTGTTTCAGCTTTGGAGCTTCCTATGATCGTTGATCGATGCCTCATCGATAATAGCAGGTGACAGTCCTTGTTCTCTTACCAACAGCGTCATGATTTACAGAGATAGCGCAGCAGGGATCCCATAAAAGCAGGTCTTCAGATCCTTGGGGCGATGTGGGACTATACCGGAGTAGGCAGAGTCAGTGGGTGGACACGTACGTCTTTACGCTCTTCTCCGTTGAACTGAAATCGTTCTCTTCAGACTTGCAACGCAGGGGGATCGCGTGGTCCGGCACTTGGGAGATGTATAACTGATATCAATCGCCTGTAAAGAAGATCCACTGAATGCCGCTGGTCGCTCCGTAGGGGCGAGGAGCGGTGTTCCGTCAGACTTTGAAGTTTTAGCAAACTTCGTTAGATTGAAGTTGGGTCTCTCGCGAGGTGTAGCTCGATTGCACAGCTTTAGCGGCGTGCACAGCCCATCAGGGAACAACGCACCAGCACAAACCCACAAATACACAAATAACAGCAATCAAAGAGCCCATAAACATCATCCCTACATCAGCCCCTCAGTGAAATCTCTTTGGCTCTCTTCAGCCTCCCACATTCACCAGCTTCACCTCTTCCTTAGATGGCGACTTTGACTGCACCTCAGCCTCAGCCACCTGCCAGCGCAGACTGGCCAACTATCTGGGCCTACATTATGCCGGCGATAGATCACATTATGTGCTCACCCAGCAACGAAGGTGACGGATCTCCTCCCAAGATTGACGCGGAGTACCATATGGGCATATACTCCGCCATCTTCAACTACTCCACAACCTCCCGGGCACCCAAAAGCTCGATCCCCGATACTGGTCGCCGTGACGCGTTCGGAATCGCGGATCCCCCACAAAAGGATCTCGATCAATACTACGCAAACGCCGCACGGGTGCTGCTCTCGGAGGCGCCAGAAGCACCCTCAGAGCTCATACCCTACGTCGTGGCATCCTTTGACCGCTACAGCACACGCGCTGCTATCGTCAGTCGCATGTTTAGCTATTACAACCGCCATTGGGTTCGGAGGGCCTCGTGTGAGGGCCGGGGCTGGATGATAATCCCTAAGAAGGATAGACCCGAGAAAATAGAGGCAGTGAAGCGGTCTCAGCTGAAGCAGTGGGGATTTCCGAAGGTGGATGCGGCCACCGCGGAGGCACGCGCAGAGGCGGGCACCTCCCCGGACCGCATCGTAAGACCCGAGTCGATTGCGCTGCGAAGATTCCGCAGTGGCTTTATTGAGCCTATGCTTGGCGACGTTGCCGAGGGGGAGGGGCAGAATCCAAATATTCAAGGGAAGCTGAAAACAGCGGTGGAAGAGATACTTCAGGAGGGTTCAACGGCTGACGAACAAGACAGAGCAAAGAAAGTGCTTGAGATTCTTACGAACGTTGGGATGCGCCGTAAGGATACCTTAATTCAGATGTTGGAGGTCCATGTCGTAGGTCAAGAGCGAGGAACAATTAATTGAAGGATTTTTATGACATGCGAAATTCTGACTAAATCGCAGCTGCTGTTAGAGTCGAAACTTGTTTCACCCGCATATTACACCCAAGAAACAGACTGCTTAGCACCATAGTCCGTTCTGCACCACATATCGTACACGGCGATCATAAGGAGGCGACTATCCACTATAGCATTGCATTGTGCCCTATCAGATAATCACCAACCTCCATAAGTCAGTGTAAACGTTTTGATATATCGAAGAGTGCTAAGCTCTGTAATGGTGATGTACAGGGAGAAGATGGGATAATCAATTGACACGCCTCCTAGTCGAAGGGTGCGGCCCTAGCTGATCAACATAGGTTATGAGAACGGCTCGCAATAAGACTTCGCATTTCAGACCCTGCAGATGCCAAATGAGCTTGCGCCAGAAAGGGAATCATCAAAGACGTACACATTAGTTAGAGATTCAATAGCTGACATGGCGCAAAGGAAGGATGCGGGGGCGTGGGTAGATGCTGGCAACCGCGGCCCTAAACACGGACTGGCACTGCTTGAAGTGGCTCAAAAGACCCTCGAGCCTCTGATGCAGAGCGACTCAAACAACATCACCAGGACTGCGTACATCTCACAAAACGTCAACTGCATATTTTGCTGCCACATATGCTTCCGTGATTGTTGTAGCTGTAGCCTAAACTCATCTATATTGTTATCGGCCATCAGCACCATCGGAGTACCGCAACCGCTTCGAAACAGACGTACCTGACGAGTATCACAGCAGAGTCCACGCCCCTCCTTGTCCTGCGGCATCAATGTAGGGGCTAGGTATAAATACACAACGTGATGTACACTGGAGGCAAACATGATCAAATGGCGCAATAAATCAAAAGCACGAGATCAACGTATATCCATGAAATGGGATAGCCTCTATGCACGGATGCCACAGGACCCGCCTCTGCAAGCCCAAATCGACAATTCAAGGGAGTATGTCAAATCCTGCAGAGGGTTGTGAGCATATATGCTAGCGGGACAGGCCGATACATACAGGTCCTCCCGCTCTTTCTGCAACTCGGCCCACGGCGGCAGGTCGAACAAACTGGGGAGCTTCTCCCAGAACTCTTGTCGACCGATTGTGTGCCTCATTTGCGCCTTTTCGAAGCAACTGCGGCACAGCACAGGGCCTGACATGGTATGATCCTCCCAGTAATCCAGCCCAGCAGGGCGTGGAGTTGGGTTGAAGTTGAGGATGGCCGTCGCCTGGCGAGACTTATGGCATTCTGAAGGAGTGGTGCAGCCCGGAACGGGTGTGTCTGGATGGTAGAGCCACTCGAAGGTCGTCTTAGCCTGGGCGAAATAGATATTGTCCAATCCCGCAAAAATCGCCGCCCGTTCGTGGAGGGGAAGGGAGCGAGTGATACCATCCTTCTCCCAGCCTTTTGCAATCTCCATCGGGGTATATATTGTGCAGATCACGTAGAGCACGCGGGGGAGAATTGAGTATACCTCTCCCCTGCGCGCTAGCGCCAGGATGTCGATATAAGTATCGTCTACTTCCGATCCAATGATGCCTGGGATGCTGTCATACAGTGCATCAGCGTCTCGCATTGTGAGGGGGAATGCCTTGTAAAGGCGCCGCCGTGCCTCCCGTTCCAATTTCTTCATGTCGTACTTTCGGCCTAGGCATAGAAAGGCCGCAACGACGGCGACCGGAAGCTCTTCTTCATATCCCATGTACCTGTATCCAAGTCAGAGTGCATTTAGAAAAATCGACGTTCACTACGCACTGTTGCTGGAAGATGGCGCGTAACACATATTCCACTTCTTGGGCGGAATCAGAGAGATGGACAATCGGACACCCGTCCATCGTGTCTGCACCACTAGAAGGAGGCTGCGGGAGAGAGAACATATCCTCGAAGATGGAAGAGCTCTGCGCTAGGATGCTCTTGTGCACCTTGAAATGGACACCCTCAGCTTGCAAGATGACGTTCCCGTCTGCATACCAGATGTCGGAGCGTACGGGCTCGATGGGGGCCGACTCGTCAGTGGAGTTTTCTGCGCGCTTGCGCTTCTGTTGCGGAGGCTCAATATCTGACTGTGCCATCGAACGGAGAAGTAGGGGGACGCGGTGAGCAGATGGTGTCAATCGCAAGAGTTTCAAGTCGTGAGATATTGCTTCCGTGTGGAGGATCTCCGGCCTCCGGCGATCCAGTGACCGCGAATAAGATCTATGTACGATAGAATGAGGATAGAATGAAGCTCCTTCGGGACGCAGGGAGCAGATAGTACCGGTTAACAGGCCTGTAAACTCATCGTTAAATATTGCGTCCGTATACGCATACATCGCCATCTTGTCGTTATCGCAGCGATGCATGTTCAAGTTCACGGCCTGATGACTTGTCGCATACTGTTATTAGCAGGCATGAGCTATAATCTTAAGTCAATATGAGGAGCTGGCCATGGGTATACAATGTGATGTATGCTAGAAATAAACACGACCAAAAGGTGTAATATATCAGAGGAACGAAATCAATAATGGGTGCGAAACCCGTAGCTCTCCGCATCGAAGTGCATAGTATCGCCGTGACAGACTCGAGGTAATAATCGAAGAGAGGATGTCATTTTCTGCAGCAGAGACGTTAGCACATATGAGAGTACGATAGGTCTATACGTACAAGTCCTGCCTCTCCTTCTGCAACTCGGCCCACGGCGGCAGGTCGAACAAGCTAGGAAGCTGCTCCCAGAACGCGTGCCGGCCTGCTGTGTGCCTCGCCTGAGCATCTTCGGCACAGCTGATGCATAGCCCCGGGCCTGACTCGACTTGACTTTCCCAGGAATCTAACCCAGTAGGGAGCGGGGCAGGACTGAGATTGGCGATGAGAGTTTTTTGGCGAGTCTCGTCGCATTCCAAAGGGGCAGTGCAGCCTGAATCAGGCGCAGCTGGGTGGTATAGCCAGGCGAAGGTCGTCTGAGCTTGGGCGGAGTAGATAGCGTCCAAACCAGCGAAAATCACTGCCCTTTCATCGAGGGGAAGGCAGCGGGTGACTCCTTCGTTGACCCAGCCTTTTGCGATCTCCTTTCGCGAGTATAAAGTGCAGATCATGTAGAGCACGCGAGGAAGGATAGACAACATCTCGGCCCTGCGCGCTAATGACAGAATGTCGATATATCCATCCTCAATGTGACATCCATTGGTGCCTGGGAGAGCGTCATTCAATGCGTCAGACTCTTTTAATGTGAGGGGAAATGCCCTGTAAAGGCGCCTCCGCGCCTCGCGTTCCAATTTCTTTATGTTGTACTTTCGGCCCAAGCATAGAAAGGCCGCTATGACGGCGATCGGAAGTTCTTCGTCATATCCCATGTATCTAGAGCGTATTCAGGATGTATATATGTCAGAGATTACTGTCACGCACTCATTTTGGAACAGTGCCTTCAACACGTAACCTATTTCCTTGGCAGAATCAGAGAGATGAACGATGGGACATCCGTCAACTGTATGATTTGTGCCGCTCGCGGGAGGCTGAGGGATGGAGAACGTATCCCCGAAGACCGGCGAGCTCCGCGCTAAAATGCTCTTGAGGACTTTGAATTGGACGCCCTCAGCTTGCAAGATGACGTTCCCGTCTTCGAACCAGATGTCGGAGCGTACAGGGTCGGCGGGTGCCAAGTCAGACGGCCCGTCTGTGAGATCTTCTGCACGCTTGCGCTTCTGGGGTGCAGGTTGACTAGCTGACATCGATCGAAGGAAATATACTAGGAGACGCGAGCAAGTGGTGTAGTACGGCCACCAGACAGATGTGAAAGGATTGCAGCAACCAAATTGCCCTCAGTCGCGGTTTTGCCGGCCCTAAACACAAATTTAGTCGCCACTTGCTCCAGCCTGCCGAAATGCCCCTGAACTGGTTCCTCATATTCTTTTCATTTACGCTCTTTGTAGAGTACTAGCGCAATATTATGCTGGCTCCGCGTGCAAAGCTCTCCGGCCCCCTAGCAGCTGATCAGCCTGGCCAGACCTATGCCACAAAGTGCTTTTGAGTCGGATGTAGATCCGCATCGCATAAGGGATAGACCGCGCTACTGAACAGATCTAGAGACCTTGTACTCTACCTCGACGCTTATCACGCCGGCGTGTCCGCGATGCGGTACACGAGCTTGAATCCGCGCACCTCCCCGTCCTGCAGCATCCGCAGCCCTTCATCAACCGCGGCCAGACCGCCCGGCATGACCTTGAACTATGATACAATCTCGTCAGCGCCAGAGAATGTCCACGTGGAAGCAGACGAGCCCACCTTGCTCCCGCGGAACTTGCCCTCCTCCACCCACGCGCCGAGCTGCTTGTACAGGCGGTCCGCGAACGCCTCGTTCTCGCCGTGGGCGGTGCGCACCGCCGTGCGCCCGACGTGCGTGACGGACGCCGGGAGCTGCGCCACGGCGTCTTCGGCGCTCTCGAGCACGGTCGTGAGGTACCCGCCCTGGTGCGCGAGCGCCTTGCCGAGGGTGCGCACCGAGTCCGCCGTCGAGATGCAGTCGAACGCGTAGTGCGCGGAGGAGCCCTGGCTGTCGAGCGCGTCGCCGATCGCGTGCGCCAGCTGGTCCGGCGTCTTCCCGCGGTAGTCGATGACTGCAAGGAGAACACAGATTTAGGACTTGCCCTACCAGAAAGGAGGGGGTGAAGACCTTCATCAGCGCCTAGCTCGCGCGGGATGTCCGCGGACGCGCCTGCGATCCCGATGACGCGCAGGTTCGACAGCTTGGCGAGTTGCACGGCGTACGAGCCAACCACCGAGCTCGCGCCGTATATGATCACGGGTATGGGATTTGGTGGGCGGTCTTCGGGCGGCGGGAGACCCAGGCGTTTGTACAGCCCGATTGCGGCGGTCATAACTGCACATGAATGAGATCAGCAGCGTTCGGAAGGGCGTGAGGGGACGCACATGCGAGGGGGAGCGTGCAAGCTTCCTCGAATGAGACTTTGGGGCCTAGTGGTATGACTGTGGAGGCGGGGGACACCTGCGCGGACACTGTAAGCAGCGGCCGAGAAGAGAGAGAGCGGGCGCACAGAGAACTCCGCGTAGCCGCCGTATTTCTGCGCAGTCCGCATCTTGGTGTACGCTGCAACCTGCTGCGCGTCAGCGCTGTCACTGTGCTGCGACGACAGAACTCAGAAGGCGCGCCTTGTCCCCCGCCTTCAGCGCGGCGACGGCGCTACCGACTTCCTCGATGTAGCCTGCGACGTCGTTGCCCTCTACCGACTCCCATCCGGGGTACCATCTGCCAGCGATGCACTTCAGCACGTCAGCAATCGGCGAGGCTTGGCTTGCTTACATGGGGTACTTCCAGTCCTTGGGGTTGCTGGCGACGGCGACGTTGCGGATGAGGACCTCGTGGGCAGCGGGCGCGGGGACGGGGAGCTTGGTGAGGACGCGGGACGTTTTCGTGGACCAGACGGCACGCATGAGACGGGCGGCAGCCATGATTGTGATAGCGAGGGCGGGAGAGGATGAGCGCTGCTGGGCGACCTTGGGCGACTTGAATGATCTTATGCGCGGTCGCCGTCGGCCGAAGGTCTACATCGCGCGGAAGCAATATTCTATGAATTTTCATGAATCTTATCGTCCTACCACCATCTGCTCGCAGTTCAGCGCGTCCCACCCCTAGGCCTCCTCTGTTTAATACATATGTCTGGTATTGAGCCTTCACCTCAGAAGCGAAAGCACTCAGAAAATTCTGCAGATGAGCCACCATCCGCCGAGTTTGCACGCTCTGATATCTGGTACGAAGACTCTTGCAAGGTCGGAGTACATGATATCAGAACATATCATAACCAGAGCTACTAAGTATGTATATCTATATCAACGAGAGCCTTGCTCATTGCCACATCGCCATAGTCGGCATCGCCTATCTTCCTCAGTTCGACCAGCGCGACTCCATCACCATTGACACAAAGATCATAAGCTTCCCGTTGGCGATACATGTTATCAGGCGGTAGGATAGCTCATGGACTCCCTATTAAGTACCTCCAAATACATGCAATTTGGAAACATAAGGGAGCAAACACGATAGGAGTGTTGCAGATGAGCACGCCGTGAGCGGCAGGCACGAGCAGGGACACTTGGCTGGAACAGATGGTGCGCATGAAGCGTGTAGCAGACGGGATAGGATATTTACGCGGCGAAGGTCCCATTCAGGAACGGCCGGGGTCGTGATTCCATATTTAAATCATCATCCCCCTCTCGGAAAAAATCGAATTTGTGAGTCTGCCTACGGGAGACCAGGTCGTGATAGTAGGAGCGACTCGAATTTCAATTGATCTTATGCGCGGAAGCAATAGCTAATGGTCAATCCTCCGCTGTCACTTCTATCACTTTTACGACGGTCATCGACATCTACTTGCGCTCCCTTGCTCCATGTCAACTACTGATATTCAGACTCCAGCTCAAAAGCGCAAGCGCGCTGAAGACTCCATCGACGAGTCACCCCCCGCCGAGCCTGTACGCTCCGCCATCTGGTATGCAGACGGGAATGTCATTTTGGAAGCCGAGGGCGTCCAATTCAAGGTGCACAAGAGCATCCTGGCGCAGAACTCGTCCATCTTTGAAGATATGTTCTCTCTCCCACAACCTCCCTCCTCAAGCTGTACGGATACAGTGGATGGATGTCCCATTGTACACCTCTCCGACTCCGCTGAAGAAATGGGTTATATTTTGAATGCGCTGTTCAAAAACGAGTGCGTGATAGTAACATCGCTTATACATAAAATCTGAATGTGCTTTAGATACCTTTCATACGGCGAGAAATTGGAGTTCCCCGTCCTATCAGCGTTCCTCTGCCTAGGCCGAAAGTACGACATCCGAAAATTGGAACTCGAGGGGCGAAAGCGGATTTACAACGAATTTTCAACAACACTTCAAGAATACGATGCCGTGGGTCGCGGAATTTGGAAAACATCCTTCGCCTGCCCACGACTCTCAAAATCATACCACTTGCTCGAGTTCCTAGCATTAGCGCGTAGGATGGATCTCCTCTCGATCCTTCCCCAGTTGTTCTACTTCTGCTGCTCGAAGCTACATCCAGCAGCTGACCTCGTGAAGGGCTGGAGAGACGGAACCTACGCAGCGTGCTCTGCTGATGATCAGCTCACAATTCTGGCGGGCTTCGAAGCGATATATCGTGCCCAGGCTAAGACGACCTTTGCATGGCTGTACCAGCGCGAGACATTGGCACAGGAGTGTGCCACGTCCTACCAGTGCGAGCTTGGTCGCGCAAAATATCTACGCGACATGTTCACCCCCGTCCCGTTCCCGGTGGGGCTGCTTACTTGGGAGTATGCTGATGTCAATCTGTTCAGATCGCTGCTGTGTGAACACTGCACCGCGAGAGCGCGGGCGCTGCACGAAGCGGGCAGGCTGGAATTTTGGAAACTTCTTCCCAGTCTGTTCGGCCTGCCCCCGTGGGAGGAGCTTCTGAAGGAGAGGGAAGAAATGTACGTATTTGATAGCTTCACCAATTAACACAATCTGATTAATATTCTCAGAGCATGAAATGCAAGCCTTCTTTCACGGCAGCTCGTGGCATATATTTGTCAGCTCAGTTATAACATGCAAGTCTTCGGGCTTGGGTCTAGAGAATCCATTGATTTCTGTATCTAAATATCGCTTTCACTGCTTTAGCCTACTATTTCATTCAATGATAATGTGCATCACCTTGCGCGCCTGACCACTTATGCCAACGTTTGAACTGGAACGTACCCATACATTCTCGATCTGGTCATGAAGCCAGCCACACGAGGATCGTAGTGTATGCTGTGATTTCTTCCATATCGGCACCATTCTGGCGTAGTGTGCTGAAACGGCATGAGCTCAAGGCGCGATTGTACTGCCAGCAGAGGCTGCCAATGAGGACCTTATAGGCGAGGGCGGGCCAAGGACTCGTAGTTTGGTGGGGTCGTGGATAATTTGGTGAAAACGACTGCGCAAATAAAGTAGTATACGATCATAGTTTAAACTATGACAGCGGCAAAAGAGAATGAGCGTTACTGTGCGACTTGATTCAAGTTGGTCTTATGCGCGGTCGCCATTAATATTGGCCAATCGTGCACAAACAACCATATCCCACGGAAGCAATATATAAATATGAATCCTCCACTTCTGCGGCCACTGTAACTATCTACATCTACCCGCCCTGTGCTCCATGCTAACTACTGATATACAACCTCCACCTCAGAAGCGCAAACGCGCAGAAGACTCCGTAGACAAGCCATCATTCGCTGAGCTTGTGCGCTCTGACGTCTGGTATGAAGATGGAAATGTCATTTTGCAGGCGGAAAACACGCAATTCAGGGTGCACAAGAGTCTGCTCGCACAACACTCGACTGTATTCGCAGATATGTTTTCTTTTCCGCAGCCGCCGGCCAGCGACGCAGCCGGCACGGTCGATAAGTGTCCCGTTGTCTGCCTGGCTCACGATACAGCCGAAGAAGTTGAGTACTTATTGAAGGCCCTTTTTCGGAATGAGTGCGTCTCGCTCCCTCTTCAATCCCACATCGCTAACCGGATATTGATCGCAGATATATTGCATTTGGAGACGCAATACCATTCCCAGCCTTGGTCGCCTTCCTTCATCTTGGCCACAAGTACGACATCCGCAGGCTGTATGATGACGCACGGAAGAGGATTTTCCAGCACTTTCCCAGTACTTTCGATCCCAACGAGTTCTGCTGGATAGAAAATGGTCTGGAAGAACTTAAGCACCCTTATATTGACCTCTTGGACGTTGCGCGCCGAGCGCGCGTGCTTTCAATCTTGCCTCATTTGCTCTATTACTGCTGTTGGGTGCATAGACCATCGGATATCAAGAACGGTATAACAACAACCCGTAGCTCTCCTCATTACTTCTCTCTTCAAGATCGGGCGACATGTCTGGCAGGTCTTTGCGCCATATATAATGCGCAAGCCGATACCACTTATTCATGGCTATACGATAACACGCTGTATCCTCATTGCAAGGCAAAGTCGACGTGTCGAGCAGCTCTCCACAACTATATGAGCAATTGCTTCACTGGCAACCCATTGGTTGCTGGTCTAGATGACTGGGGCAGCTTCGACGATTGTTGCGCGTTGAAAAATTTGTGCAAATACTGCTCCAGGATTGCGAAATGTAGGCACAGGGAGGGCAGGCATGCATTCTGGGACCAGCTTCCCAGTCTGTTCGACCTACCCCCATGGCAGGAGCTTCTGAAGGAGAGGGAGGATATGTACGTCATCAATGACTGCCCCACTGGCGCGATCTCAATTGGCTTTTGCAGAGTATGAAATGCAAAGTTTGTGTCTTCGGCCATTCGTAAGTATCACTTATACGGGGTGCCACAGCGAGCAGCAAGGGTGCGTGTCACCTGGATATACTATATCTTTTGTTTATAACACTGTGGTGGCGCTCTGCGCTTCTCGTATTGCAACGCTCGCAACGATTTTGTGGTAAATTGAAAGCATATTAGAGCACAATGCAATGATGCGTATATGGTGGGTGGCTGCGAACAGCAAGGCGCCTCCTGATGATCGCCGTGTTCGTGATACAATATGGAATAAATTAGGTTGGCAAGAGGCTCGAAACTCTCCGACGTTTGTCAGATAGGATAGCGACAATGAAATTCAATGAAGTTGCGAGGGCTTGCAGTGATATTCTTTACAGTATGTACTATCAGTGCATCAGACTCGGTGGCGACATTTGTAAGTGTATCAATTCAGGGCCGGCGCAACCCCGGCCAAAGCCTCATCGAAGCTTGCGCAAATCATAACGTTACACAGACGATTATCTGCATAGCGCATTTACTTCACCGAAGGTCTGCCCACCCTGTTGGGACCAGCTGCAACCAGCTCCCGAGTCGACCGGGAATCGGGAATCGGTGATTACCCCAGCATATCCACCGCATGTCCGTACTGTCCACGAATCATCTTTTACTTCGTCACTCATGCTGACCTTTTGAAGTCATAAATGGCTGCTTTCCTTGTGCTGTCGTCAGTACGTCTGACACTGCTGCTGGATGGGGTGAGATTCACGCGTTTCACGGCCGGGGTGGTGGTGGGGCTTTGGAGAGTATAAGAGCGCTCAGCCCGAGAGCTGGATTGCAGTAGACAAACATCCACTTATCTTCGCGTATATGGCATCCATCAGCAACACAGGCTTGAAATCGAGCACCATCTCGTACCCCAAGCGCCAGTTAGGCCGGAACGGTCCCTTTGTTAGTGCACTGGGACTCGGCACCATGGGTGCGTACATCCTCCTTCTTTCATGGGTGCGCGTTGATTGATCATCGAGATATGTAGGTATTGGGGCGTGGTATGGCGCCCCTCTTCCCGATGCCGAGGCTTTCACGCTTCTCGACAGCGCCGCCGATCGCGGTGTCACTTTCTGGGACTGCGCCGACGTGTATGGTTCAGGTGCGGCCTCCAGGTTACTACACCGCTTCAGATGTGCTGATTCCCACTTTGCAGCGGAAGCGACTTTGGGTCGTTGGTTTGCCAAGACAGGCCGCAGAGCGGACATCTTCCTCGCGACCAAGTTCGGCGCATTCAACCTTGCGCGCGGATACGCCCCAGGCACACCCAACCTCCCCGACTCATCCCCGTCCTACATCCGCACTGCTGTCGCACGCTCCCTTGCCCAGCTCGACACGGACTATATCGACCTGTACTACCAGCATCGCGTGGACCCCAACGTGCCTATCGAAGTAGTGATGGAGACGCTCCGGCCGTTTGTGGAACAGGGGAAGATCAGATGGCTCGGCCTGAGCGAGTGCAGCGCCGAGACTCTTAGGCGCGCGAAGGCAGTTGAGGGAGTAGGGGAGAAGCTCATTGCGGTGCAGATGGAATACAGCCCGTTCACATTGGACATCGAGAAGAACGGATTCGCGGATGTGGCGAAGGAGCTCGGGGTCTCGGTCGTCGCGTACAGCCCGCTTGCGCGTGGGATGGTTACTGGCAAGTATGTACTCCGCTCTTGGGGCTTAGATTTAGTTTGCTCACACTTTGCGCTTACAGACAGCGTTCACGGGCAGACTTCGAGCCGACGGACATCAGGTTGCATCTCCCGCGCTGGTCCGAGGCGAACTTCCCCAAGAACCTCATTGTGGTTGACAAGCTCACGGCCCTCGCTGCGCGCTACGATAGCACGTCGAGCCAGGTGGCTTTGGCGTGGATCCTGGCTGAACATCCTGACTGTGAGCTCCTCTTCTTGCCACTTCATCTTTTGAGTTTGTTTGCTTATCGAAGGTTCTTTTAGGGGTCGCCATTCCGGGCTCGCGCGATCCTAAGCGCCTTGAAGAGAATGCACGCGGAGCGGAGCTGCAGCTATCTCCCGAAGCTATCAAAGAGATTCGTCAACTGACGGAAGATGCGGATATCTCTGGGGGAAGGCATACCCTGACCGTCGAAGGGATGTGCATTCCACGAGAAGACTGGAAAGGCGAACAGTAGTAACACCATGATTAGCACGAAATGAAAAATCTGTAAACACTACTCTGGAATCGCAAAGAGTGAGCACGAAGCGGGGCCTGCGGGCATTCTGGGACCCGCTTCCCAGTCTGTTCGACCTACCCTCCATGGCATGAGCTTCTAAAGGAGAGGGAAGATATATACATGTTCGCTGGAAAGTTAGACGAGTCGCTAAAAAGGTTACCTGTCTTAGTTCCAACAAAGGAGAACCCTGCAGGGCTTGAAGAGAGCATAAAGAGGAATAGGGGCGAAACCAAACCGACATATGGATCTAGATGGCGTGACAAGAATTTCAACGGACCAAACTATGTTACAAAAATTGTCCATGCTGTCCATAAAGTCAAACAAATGAGTGACATAGCTCAATCCTCGCCCTTCTCCGTGACCTTTACTTCTTCATCGTCACCATCGGTAATCGTAAGTTTCGTAAGTTTCGAATGCAACATCAAGATACCAGCCAGTGTGAAAGGCACGGCTGGCGCTCGCCGGCTAACAAGAAAGCCTGCCAGGACAAGCAGCATGTACAACACAGCCGTGATGATGAGTTGTGGAAGTCCAGCGGCTATTACGAGGGACTGTTTGATCACTTGAAGATCTACATTCATGGTGGTATTGGGGTTGGCGGACATCGCAATCCATGATTTGCTGGCGGAGCCCATGTAAGAAATCTTAAATTGTGAATAAGTGTTGTTTTCGGCATGGAGATAGGGATGGGACGCACCATGGTCATAGCTATGTCCTCGTTACTCCGAGGTATCGTACCGTTCGAAGTGTTCAGAGGATCCGCCTGAAGCACAGCATTTCCTAATGCAAGTCCAAACAGAAGATTAGGTCTAAAGACGCCCGTCAGGTCTTGTGCTTGTTGGACCGCCCACGCATAGGTCATGTACGCCACGTATCCTTTGTCCAGGTTTCCAACCCCTCCGCTGAATTCAGACGGCGGCGGCGAGAGTTCAGTGATACCAGCTAGAGCACGAGCCGTCTTCGGCATGATTGTTATGACCGGCTCGCAAACAAGTGTAGACACACGGGTTAGGTTCGTGGAGTAAGCTCCTCGGCCGTCGTACTCTGCAAAATATGCCGGAGCGTATTGTTCTGCAATCAACTGCTGCCACCTGGAATAGCTCGAGCTAGTGGTACACGGACTAAATAGGGGAAACGAACTTACTCAGGTGATATTTCTACAGAGGGAACAGCGTCCAAGTTGACAGGATCTCCTGGTCCCCCGCCCCTGAAAATCTTATCAGAAAATGTGTGCAATAATAGATGGATAATCTCACCATAAGGTCCAAGCGAACAATCCTGTTGTTACTGGTAGAGAATTTGACACATATGTCATGTTCGAAAGGGGTGCAAACACTTTCGCAACAAATCAGTTCACCGGCCTCCTGCGAAGCGATCGGGAACTTACTCGCAATGCCATTTGGCACAGTCTGGATGCCTTGAATATCCATCTCATCGAGCACAACAGGAATATAAGACACGTTCGCGGTAGCTTGAGGCAGAGCAGGAGGGACCCAGCTGCAGTTGCATTCGATATGAGCCACATCCGTCGGGTACTGGCTCCCGTACGTGGCATTGGTCATACCCCGAACTGGAATGATAAAACCCTTGGGCATTCCTTCAAGCACCACTGCGCCCACGACCTGCTCGAGGTATACATAGCTCATACCGAGATCAGCCGTCTCAATCAGCCCATCGTTGAATGGCCCGATGACAGTATCGGCTGACCAAGGAATTTCGACGGGATTGGCGAATCTTACGATCGGAATCGGGAGTGACTCGGTGGTAAGTGCCGGCAGGGTAAGAAGTGTTACTGCGCCCTGAGATACGACAGCACAGAGAGAAACAACTAATGCAGTAATGTAGCATATCTTATATGCGGTGCTAGTCCTTGCGAGCCAGGTTGAGCGAAAGGTTTCTAGGAGTGATGACCTATTGGTCGACATCGTGTTGAGCAGCGCGAGACGTCTCCGCGAGATATCCAAGCCCTGGTGGCGTCTGAGGTACCGGCTCCACTCCTGTAAATTCGTATTAGAAGCAATCGCGGAGCTATGATAGGAAACTAACATCAGAGTTGGCGCGCCGCAGCAGTGCACTGATACCAACCAGCGACGCGCTCCTCCATAGGCCGATTCCCCACGTGAACATCGCCGCGTACAGTGTCGCACGCGACGCCGTGGCAGACGCAAGAGCGCGTGGGTGCAAGTACACATCGAGCCCAAGCGCCACGAGCCCCGCACCCAATGCGGGCGTTACCATCCACCCATGGCTGACCCTCAGATTGTCGATGCGCTCGCGGGCCGCGTTGGGCGTGAACACCTGCGTGGAGGTGTGTAGAGTAAGCGTGGGGAACCCTCTGCGCTCCTGGACGGCCACAGTGCTGTTTCCCAGCACGTGACGCACGCGACTCTCTTTCTCCGTGTCGTTTCCGGCGTGGCCCAACTGCGCAATGCGCTCTATGGTGGCCGCAACTGTTGCACCCTCGAGCTCATGTTCGTGGACTCCGAATGGACTCCCCACTTCCTGCGTTGCCTCCAGTACCTGTGAGATATCCAATGCAGGCGCGGGCCCCCGCGCGAACAGATAGACCGACACGAGGGCTAGCAAAACATATAAACCAGCGGTGGCGTAGATGAAGTCCCTCTGCGCTACAAGCACCAAAGCGGCATGGAGGTGCTCCGTGCCAGGCATGGTGACGTTCCCAAACGGAAAGCCATCCAGATAGGCCTGTGCGAGGCTGGGAATTGCCGCCTCATTAATTACGACGCTTAGATTCTTATCGGACTTGGGAGTGCCGATGGTGAATGGGTAAAGGCTGTCGAAAAGTGTCCCAAAGCTTACGATCGAGAAGCCAAAGATGGAGCGGATGGGCGCTGCCTCTTGGAGCATGCCGAAAGAGTCCTGGATGGCGAGCTGCAGCTGGAGAGCATCAAGGTTACCGACGCGTTCCGCACGACGCTCCAGAAGTTGAATGGTGCTCCCCGCCATCTGGACTTTCCACGATTCGATCGTATAGTTGGGCACGCAAACCGCGGCGGAGAGGTATTGCGGTGGACTGAAAATGCCGGTATTGTTCGCCCGGTAGGCGGCGGCCGCTGCCGTCCATGCGGGGGATAGCGCGTAGGTAGGCACGGAACTCAGGTTGAGAAATCCGTAGTTGGGATAAGGTGTCCCGCTGCTAACGATGAATATGATGTGCCCGGCGAAAGAGGGTTGTTTGGTCGTGGCGTTCCGAAGAATTTCAAGGAGGTATACACCTGAGCAGAGTCCCTGTCAGCGCTTCACTCGGCACTCGAAGCGACAATGATTATTGCGTACCGTTCGCCTGAATGGGTGCCCAACCGGTTCCTTGTATGCCTCCCACGGTGATGGAGAGGTTGTGAGCATCAAGGGAAGGTATAGTGTCGGGCTCAGCGACTTGTGGGGCTGACCAAGCACACTCATAGTTCAAGAATGCCCTGAACATGCGTGAAATTATCAGCATTAGAAAGAGGGATATCCCACCGCATGCTTACACATCCGTAGAATATCGATAACCAACTCCACTGGTCACGGCCGGGCGCGGAACAAGTGCGTTGGGGACAGGTGGCCCCGCAGTGACGTACGAAGAAGCCACAAGAAGAGACGTATAGTACATGGGCGCAATGTCGATGGATGCGTGAATAAAATCGCTCGTTTCATAGAAAGCCTTTGAAAAGTTCGAGAAAATTGACCCAGGTGGGAGAGCAGGAATCATGTATTCTGCAGCAACACCCTCCCAACCCACTTCGACGTGGATCGCACCAGGCGCAATGTCAGCCAGGATGACAGCCAGGATGGCCAAGATCCATGCAGCCTGGTAGTAGTACGAGGACCAGGGACCGAGGATATCGAGCCCGTGGGCGAGGTTGCCCCCTATGTTGGATGAAACTGAGTTGGCACGATTGAAAGTCGTGGAGTGCAACAGGCGCCGCCACCATTCCTCACTACGGACCGAACGTACTACATCCAGGACAGGGAGGAGCGCGAGGAAGTGCCACACAGCGAAGAGCGCTGTAAATGCCTGACTGAGTGCGATAGTGTTGTCCGTGGAGCGGGATATGACGATCGGATTAGGGGTATACGCGACGTACAACCCCAAAGCAACGAAGCTCAATCCCAAGAGCGGTGGAAGCAAACATTGCAGCGCAAACGATCGGGAGAGATAGCTTTGTTGTGCACGCGAGGAAGAAGTGTGTTTGGGAGTTTCTTCAGTAGCCAGAGCATCGTAGGGGAGATGGAAATGGGAACTGGCAGCGTCTCTAGAGGTCATGATCGTCCGGCATGGCTTTACCTTCAGCCGATAGGCTGGGCTTTTCAAGTGCTGCGTGTAATTCAGACCGGTGCCTGCTTATGGCGGATGTTGCTGACAATGGGCAATCCTTGGCAGTCGCTGGAGGCTTGCGGAACGGAATTGGGTACCTGCTTGACAGGGAGCTACAGCAGTCCACCTTGGCGGCCACCCAAGCAGGCACGGCCATAGCTCCCGAAGATAAAAAAACAAGATCTTGCGAGCCCTAGCTTCAGTGTACAAGCTTAAGCATCATCTTGAACCCGATTCTTTATTGCAGATATGGTACAAGCAATGAAAGGAAATCGTCCTAAGTGGAACTGTGTGTGAGCCTGAGGTACCAAAGTATGCCAAGCTGATCAGACGCGAATCAGGGCTGATCGGGGGGACAAGGCGGGGCCAAATGGAAGATTTGTCATCAGCACATATAGGTTGTGAGGTCCCCGCTGCCCAACACACGAGACCCGAACGGGTAGGTAGCACCGCTGGGAGGTGAAAGCGCATCTTCAGGAAAGCTGTATAACTGTGGTCAGTCTAGAGGTGGCACGAAAGATCATTTGACTTACATTAAGGGCCATCGCCTCTTGAACTCCCTGCTTCCTTCCTTACGTCGCTCGCCCACTTGAAGTAATCGCATTTCCATTTGTGATCTACCTCTGCCCTCATCCGCTCCGCTCTGCCTCTATCATATCCTGCCCCCACAGGCCGTGCGCACACGAAAAACTTCTTTCCTTTGTTTGGACCCGCCTTGTTCACGGTAAACTCTTGCGCAGGCTCGCGGTGAACGGTACAGAGTGGCGGCTGAAGAGGGGCGAGGAGGGTGGACCATGCAGCCGACGACGAGTTGCGGTTTGGCGGCGTGGAGCGTGGTGGATCATGTTGTTGAGACAGCTCGAGTGCGAGGCGATAGTCAGCATCAAGCTGGTCGGTATCATCCTGGCTTCCACTAGCCGCGGCCGTTGGTTCAGATGGCGTAGATGGTGACTCGAAGAACGACGATAATTTGGTCTGCCCAGCTTTTGGCTTCTTTTGCTGTTTCCCGGCGGTCTTCGTGGCGCTGAGCTGTCCCGAATCATGAAGCTGCTTGCGTTTCTTCGATGACTGCTGCAATGGAGGGGGGGATGCCGTGATTGGAGAAGCAGATTGAGAGGACTTGGGCGTCGATGCGTTCAGCCGCAGTGGTGGCGAAAGTTCGGAAGTACTGGGCGACGATGTACATGCTCCTGAAGGGCCAGAGATAGAAAGTGATGTAGGAGGGATTGGCACAATCGGAAACGTTCGCTCATTGCCAGTCTCGTCCTGCACTTGTTGTTTTGCAGTTGTTCCGATATCTTGTTTCTTGTCGTTTTTGCCATTGAGAAAGAAAGTCGATAGTAGTTTCTGCTTCCCGGAGTATTCGTCCCAGTACCTGCTCGCCAGCCTGGGGGCCTCCTTCTTGTGCTTGATCAAGTCCCTAAGCTTGACTGTCTTCCCTGCCACCTCCACCTCCTCTCTGAAGTCAACCCAGACAGGACAGTGATCTGAGCCTTGGATACGCGGCTCAATATCAGCCCCCTGGATCCAGGGGAGAAGAGCGGGCGTGACGAGGACATAGTCAATGCGGGTGCCATAGTTGGAGGCGCGGGCGGAGATCTTCGTGTTCCAGCCTATTCCAAAGACATGTTATTTGCGCTCTCAGGAGGACACGAACTTGTCGTGGGCTTACACGTGTACCTGATAGAGACGACATTAGTAAACAATTTGAATCACGAGAAAGTGGAAGGGCGGCGATACCAACATAGCTTTCCTCTCGGGCCACACTCGCCTAACAACATCTACCAAAGTCTTTTCCTCTCCTTGGACCCCATTCTCCCCAAACAAGTCCCTCGCCCACCTCCTCGCCGGATGGTTGTAGAATCCCTCCCTTACACTCTCCAGTCCTCCATCACAATGATCCTCGGCGGCAACGCATACATTGATATCGCCCACCAACACAACCTCCCTGCCTTCTGCAATCAAACGCCGGACACGCGTCGCTAGCATGCGGTGGTATGCCATCTTATAAGCTAAACGGGAGGGCGAGGGCGACGATTCCGCAGGGCAGTAGGTGTTGATGAGGACGAACAGCCCGAAGTCAGCTACGAGAGTACGGCCTTCTACGTCAAGCGCTGCCAGGTCCAAGTCAGGTTTCTCAGACTCTGCTTCGACGCTTGCCATTTCAGCGTCCTCGATTTCTTCTGCCAGGATGTCCACGTCTCGAGAGCAGGGGTATGCCTCAATGTTCGATACACGCTCCGTCTGCGGATCCCATGGCGGCTTGATCTTGGGGTAGACGGTTCCCGTGAGACCCTCTTCTGCTTTGACTGGCTTTATTGGGTGCTTGGTGTAGATTGCAACACCAGAATAGCCGGACTTGGAAGCGGGGAAGGAGAAGAACGCGTCGTAAGCGGTTGGGAGGGCGAAGGTGCGTGCAAGGGAAGGGCGCGTAGATTTCATCTCTGCGGATATCTATAAGCATGGTATTCGATTTCTCCGCAATGTGCGCAGAACAAGCGAGGATAGCTCAAGTTTGGCATGGGGGCACGTTGGAGGGCGCACCTTGAAAACAGATGATATCCGCACCCAACTCGTCGAGTATCGCATCTCCCGTCTTCAAAGTGTTCCAGCTGGATTTGTATCATGAGCTTGTTCGTAGCCCACGGACTATGTTGGTCCGATACAGACGTACGGGTGGTACTGGGGTAATGTCCGAATCCCGTTCTACAGGCATGGTTTTGGAATATGCGCACGCGGTGAGACAAGGAGGTTACTCACAATGTTCCATGTCAGTATTCGCATGGATATTATCTCGTTATTATAGCTATAGAGGGATTCAATACGGGCGGTCCTGAGGTGGTATGATTATGCGGAGTTGATGTCGAAGTCAGAGACAGCAAATGAAAGGCGCCGAGGGGTCAACGAGTCTTCCTCAGTGCCTTCGCCTCAACCAACAACATCCTTTCAATATTCGTTGTCACTTTACCTGTGGTATTATGGTCACCCTGTACTCGAAACTACTATGCATCTTCGGATCGAATTCTACTTGCTTCGAACATGCTTTGCATACGAATACATCTTCAGAGGCACAACTCTCGTGCGAACGCTCAACGACACAGATCAGATAGGCTCAGATCTGAAGCCATTTTCGATATTTGGTATGGAAAAGCACATGCATGTAATTTTGGAACATAATTATCCCAGTGACATCGAGATTTGGTTCCATGTTGGGACTTTGCGTCGGCTGGTGATGAGGGCTGACACCAAGCAAGCTGACACGAAAAGGCGCAACTGGGAGACCAGCTGGCCTATTTGAGGCTGCAAGCCTCCTTTCATCACATCCACCCTGTTCTACACGATCAAAGCATAAAAAATGATCTCATATATCTGCCGCCCTTCGCTCCTGCTGGCCTTGAGCATCTCTATCGTCCAAACAACTGCGATTCCCAGTACCCAACCCGGAGCAGGACTTCGTTCTCTGAAGCTTGAAGCGAGACGGACCTCACAGCCATCCAAATCAGTGCTCTGGGATAATATGACATCCTTAATCAACATTGAGGATGAATTTGATTTAGACGTGCGTGACACTGCATCCTGACTTGAAGGTCTGCGTTAATCTCTTTCACAGTACGTATTGAATGTCACCGTGGGTGGGCAAGGTAGCCTGAGCGTTCTTTCAAGGTTTAATCGATTTGCTGATCCTTCGTCTGATAGTTGTGGCTCTTGCTGTTGACACAGGCTCAAGCGATCTCTGGGTGCATGTGCCAGAAACACTGGAGACGACGAGTAAGACAGATATCGAGATCACCTTGAACTATGGTATAGGATCTGCGTCTGGAAGCGTGGTTTATGGCCCAGCGAGTCTTGGGGAGTTTTCGATACCATCGCAAGGTTCGTATTTGCGATCGCTAATGGGTCTAACAGTCGGCTCATCTTGATTCATCAGCTTTCCTCGATGTGGATGAAGTCAAAGATCAAAATGGTCAGGGCATACTAGGGCTCGGCCTTGCTTCACTATCCTCCATCTACGATAACATGGCCAAAACGATATCTGCGCAGCCCATCATCTACAGTATCTTCGACCAACATTCCTCTCTGCCTAATTTCATCGCCATTTCAGTGGAGCGTTCAAATGATATGGAGGAATCATCTGGCGGCGTTCTTAGTATCGGTGCATACGATCCAGCGTTCGCCGCAGTCTCGGGATCTACGAAGATACCTGTGGCACACCCAACAGCTGCTCGCTGGACGATAGCTATGGACGGCGTGGACATCAATGGTCACAAGTATGCCTTGTCATCGCGGGTCGAAGGTGCTGCATCGGGGACAAGCATTGCTCTGATTGATAGCGGAACAAGCTTGGCATACATTCCTAGCGCTGCGGTGGACTACATCTACCAAAATATTCCAGGAAGCATTCGTCAGGTTACAAACGGCCAGACCTCATGGGCAGTTCCATGCATGGAACCCGCCAATCTAACTTTCTTCTTTGGGTAGGTCGTTGACATCTTTTTCATGATATTTGCTGACAAAATCTTGAATAGTGGAGATGCCTTCGCCATCCATCCTCTGGAGCTGACTATTTTAAAAACTGTGATGGAGGAGGGCCTCGAATGGACCATCTGCGTCAACACGTTTCAGCCACAGCTTTCCGTCGGTGCTACTGATCTGGACTACCTTCTGGGTGACATTTTCATGCGCAACGTCTATTCTGTGTAAGTTCATCAGTCCAAGCCATCTGTTTCCGCGTCCCGAATACTGATGACATCTAATAGTTTCAACTATGGTGGCTCGAATTCGGAAAATTTTACAGAATCGCCATCAGTTCAACTCCTTTCCCGGACAGATCAAGTGCAGGCCTATCAAGAATTTATTGCGCAGAGAACCATCAGCCTCGCCTCTCGCCCGCCACTGTACGATATCTCGAAGCTTAATTCCACCAAGGTCGCGGCCGCGCAATGGCTGAACTTCGATGTTGATATGATCAGCGATTAACTCGAAATAGCGCGTGCTTGTTTGATCACGACTAATACTCTGTGAGATTGAATATAACGTGCTCTCACGAGTTGCATGTTCAATTGTACATTGCGCGTGTTTAATGCTACTCTTTTTCTTCTTCCATATAAGATACTTGTCATCGCCATATGTCATAACCGGCCGATGTGGAATCACCTTCGTTGCCACCCTGAGTTTCAACATTTGAAAATCGCCTAATTCCACGAGCATGTTTGGCTATGTACCATATGATTGATGCATGGGACGGTGTTCAGGGCCCGAAAGGCATTTGAGTTTGGCATAATTGACGGATCACAAGCTTACGTACCGAGGTACGTCCGTTGCCTGCGGATCAGACGTGGTTTGTAGATCCCGGACTGACGGCTGATTTGTAGTGGCTGATTGGGTTGGTCGGCAGCTGTGGTTGGTGAAGTGAAGTCGAGGGTTCGCACCGCCAGGCCAACGGCTGGCCATTACGGATTAATAACCAGAGATCCTGGAACCGAGTATTGCCGTTTAACAGAGGTCAGCATGGACGCGACAGCCCTGGAAACGACTGTTCTGATATCTGGAATTCTCAGCAGGGAAAGAAAGTCAACGTGCTGGATATGACGGCATGGTACACAGGCAAGCTTCATGGGATGCAGGTCATATTGGTGGAATGCAGCAATGTTCCGAATGGATTGGAAGTGCTGAACGCGTGAAGAGCATGCCAATGTCCACGCTGACCCACAACTGCCATCATTGGATTGTCCAAATATAGCTGAAAGTGGATTCGACCGAATGACAGGACAATGAGTCAGACTGTCAATGGTGATTACTGGCTAAAATACACTGGCATTACTTGAAATTCCATTCATGACATTTGCAATCTTCGAACGTGGTGATATTGCCCAGGCTGGAGCTCGCTGCCTCTCTGCGCGGTAATATAAATCTAGATCGTAGGTAAACTCATCTAGGGTAGTCACATCAATTGTTTATCACCGCCAGGGTTGCACCCGAGGTTCATAAGGCCATCTAATTGCCCCAGGATGGCTCGTACGGAAGCAAATTGAACACTAGTCGATAGGGCCAGCGGCTCATCGATATGTATCTCCTGGGAAATCTCTGGTCTAAAAAAGACCAACCCATGACAATTTCAATCATAATAAACTAAGGCCCGTCCCCATACCTGTATATACGTATTTCTGCGACACTAATGAGAACCTCACATTTTCTATGAGTCGGTTGCCCCAGGGGAAACATAGGGTCTAGCGAATGGGCCTCGATGCAATCCTGTTGACGGCAAGTTGGCGGATGGCGGCCGTTCTAGCTTCATCCTGCGTGTCTATCAGTACCCAACTGATGCCCAACTGATGCCCAACTGATGCGCCTAGCTGTCTACCATGCTCGATTGATGTTTCCGTCGAACAGGCCAGAGATGTCGAAGGTTGTTCGAATCGCGCACACACGAGGCCGCAGTCTGGGCACAAGCAGCCAAACGAGATCACATTCTCGCAAGTTGCCATCTAATGGACCGAGACGCCTCCAAGCGAGCTGCAGGGCTGTTGTCCTCTCTCACGCATAATTCGACCAAGTACCAAGGATGTATCTGCTCAATTACCTTTGTCAAGCCTGGCCGGAGGTGCAGATATTAGACAGCGTGATAGTAAGCACAAATGTCGCGCTCGTCTGGAACTACTGCGACCATCGCCTCGACAAGCGGTTGCACTGGGGTTGGACGGTGAATTTCATCGGATGGGACCACGCATCTCTTGACGCACTACAGCCGCTATGGCGGTGGGAAAGAGAAGCAACGAGGCCGCTCCATCAAGCGAAGTCAAGCGATTGTCATCCTCGCAAGCATCGAGGCTGCGAGAATCTGATCCCCGGCGGTATGCTTTTAATGGTGTGAAGACGCACAGTTGGCGCCAGCAGGCGCCAGCGAGCCGTGACACTGCGCCCCCATTTTTGAGGGCGGAAAATGCCGGATAAAGTGACATCGGCCGCCAGGTCGCTACCAATGCGCGTCGAGCAGAGAAGCAAAAATAAGAACCACTGTTTTCGATGCCAGGGAGATCTGGACAAGCGAAATCGTCGAGAACAGAACAGCCAGCCGCGCGCAATGCTTGTCGGTTTGATTTCCGTGGCTGCGCCGTGTGCGTCACGAAGAACGGCGGCTGTCAAGACTCAATTCCTGTCAATCAAGTTTGTCACCGTGTCCTTGGTGCGCCAGTTAAAATTCCAACGGAACGGGCAAGATTGTGACCATATTGTCGCGGGGAAGTAGGAGAGAGTGGGAGTCAAGGACAAGACTCGGAACATAGAGTGGTGAGAGGCGTATCTACTTCGGATGAACACTGATGCAATTTGGAGTGTATGTTAGTGTATGCCGCGATTGTTGCTGTCCAACGGCGATCGGAACTCGCCGCTGATGCCGACGGCAGATAGAAGTGCGGAGCCATAGTTCAACAGCGTGCCCCGGGCCCGACGCCTGTCCTGGTAAGCACCCAGAATAACGCATCTGATGGTGGCCTGACGATGTGATCCTTTGACTTTGATCCGGGGTAGATAGCATGGAAGCAAATGGGGCCATGGATGTGTGCGGTAGGCGCCAGATGATAAATCGATTCAAATTTGCGAATCGGGCCCGAGGGTTCCGACAAATTAGATTATGCACATGCGGGCGCATGGAGTGGGGGTGTGTGAACACTCGCACACAGACTCTAGAACGCCAAAACGGTCAGAAATGAGAAATGAGAGCGAGCGACGCCGAGCCAAGGCTGGCCAAGGCTGCTGTGCGCAATTTCGGATCTCCAGCGGTTCAGGATCTCCCGCCGCCCTACTCGATGCGCGTGGGTGTGCGAAGGTGCACGAACGCTTGCGATTGGCGCAGTTAGCGCAGTCACAAGCCCGAGCTGTCGCCAAAGTAACGAGCAGCTTGAATGGCCTAGATGTTGGAAAACTAACGCAAATACGGCGCGGCTCTCCGTTTTTGCGTGCCCGGAAAGCTCGTAAGTTGCTGCGAGTTACACGGAGATCCTCATGCGCGAGCTGGTGATATATGAAATTGCGGAAGTTGGATCATTATGAATCCAGGGGGATCTGCGCGCATATTCTTATCTGGACCTATCTGGCAGGAGAGTGTAAAAATATTGGAGGTGATCTATGAGCCAATCGGAGTGCAGGGACTGTAAGTGGTTGAAACGCGAGTGTATACCCACCATACTTGACGACGACCTTGATGATGTCAAATAGTGGCGCATACAAGGTATCGGCCGAGACCGCAGTTCAAAGGATACAGAAATTTAGTGAGCCCGGGCCTTAGCTCAACCAAGCTGGTGGAATACTAGTGCCTCGGTAGGTCCTTGCTCCTCCGCCTGTGAGCCACCTCAGTTTGCGGGCCTATGTTCATGTGAGGCGAATAGTTCCGTGGGCGCCGCTTTTCGCTTGTTTTCTGCAGATGCACCACAGTCACCTGAGGAGCGCTACAGCGCGCGGCCAGAGGCGGCCAGTATCCGCCGAGCAAGGCAAGCATGGCGCAACTGGGCGCATCAGATCCAAGGCGCCTCGGCGTCGTCGTGCGCGACTGCAGCGACATGTGACAGCCGTATCGGGATTCCTGGGAACGGCGACCAGTGGGAAGTGCGGACCTAACGGCTGTCGGAAACAGACAGATGTGAGTGAACTGTCGATAAAATCCACGGCATGGAGGCGTCGTAGGCCTACCGATGTGAAATAACGCGGAATTTGTGCCCGGGGGCGTCGGCTTGCTCGCTGGGCAGCAGGCGTTCAGACAAAGTTACGGCGTCTGGCGTTGGTTATTGTCGCTGAGGTGATCCGGACCCATGCTACGCTGACCTAAACAGGCACTGTAAAAAGTGTTGTTGCCTGAGAAATAGGGTTTAGACGCACGAAAACAAGTACTGTCTGGGGAGACGCGTGCTGAGGATGAACGAACTTGGATGTCCCTGTGACAGGGAGAAGAAGAAGAGCGATGAGCTGTCGAATGGATTGTGTTGGATGACCGGGCGACTGGATCTAGGATCTGAGCTCTTGGATCTTGCCATCTGATGCTGATAAGGTGTGCAATCATGCCGTAAAGCCCATCGTGGTGGCAGTCCCTTGTTCCCTAGGAGGTGATGATGTTTGTATCCTTTATCGTCGGATAGTTGGAATATACATGTTTTGAGCATTCTGCTGCTTGTGCAACGATTGAAATGGGTAAATGCTGCTGCGCGCGTGAGGCTGATATCGGGGGTGGTTGGGGTCAATAACCGAATGATCCGAGCCAATTGAGCTCCAATAAAAAAAGAAAGGCTGTCCTGTCCGTACGGCGGACCGGAAGCTTGGTTACGTTTTCAGAATCCGACGGGGGTCTTTCTCGTTTGGCGAAATTCCGTCTCACCCTTCTACTCATTTGTACCAGACCAGAAAGGGTGCGACTGCCTGTCTTCCCCTCCATCATCTTGCGAGGAAAGTCCTGTGCCATCCAGTCAACCTCCGTGCGAGACGACGTAGCGAGCAATGCTGGCAAAATCAGGGTAAGCAAGCGAGCAGAGGACACGAGCTGAAACACTGATGACAATCTCCGTGAAAAGGCATAAACCGGACAGTTCTCGTACAGCAACCACCTCCACATCATCTCCCACCGCCCGCCCCAATCAGCTACCGGCCAGTGATCCCCAACTCCATCCGCAGCAAAAGTCGACCTCAAGTCCCTCGCGCGTCCCCCTGCATCTTTCAGGCGATTCACCGTCGCAGGATCGTGACAGACGCGTACAATCATCGTCTCGACGACAGAAGGAATACGACCATTTTGACTTTGCTCCGCACCGCAGCCCTGAACAACACCGCGTTAGTGATCTGTCCTACTTGCTTTGTCATTTTACCTCGCCTGTGCTCCCAATCCCCCACATACATATATTTTCGTCGCATACACTGCATATAAGTGCTAACCCTGATTGTTTCTAGCCTGATTCTGTCATCGAATCGCAAAAGTATACAGACCCATCGCGTAGTTTCAGCGGCACTAGAGACAACAAGCCTCCATCTAGCTCAAATAGAGAAAAGATTGAACTACCAGGTGCCGCCCAGCTTTTGAATTACGCACAAGGACCACCAGGATCCATGCCGCACCGTATCGAACCCCCACAGACCATGTCGCCGCCCTCATCTGCGTCCTCCGCCTCCTACCCAGCTGGCATCTCAGGGCCGGGTGCACCAGCGGGAAAACCTCATCCGAACGAGTCAGACCACCGGCACCGAGATTATGGGAGCAGCAGCGGTTCGAGATACAGCGGCCAGCAGTACCCTCACATTGACCATGGCCCAGGTGCCCCTGGCACGCACTCTCCCTTCCCGTACCTCCACTCTCCAGCGCTCTCTCACTCCTCATTGGACCAGCACCCACACCCGCCTCCCCACTCGCAGAGCAACTCGCCCTACCAGTCCCGCCGCCAGCTGCCCCCCGCGTCCCGTACGTCGATGGACTCGCAGACGAGCTACTCGAACCCGTACTACCCGCCGGACCCGGTGCCCCAGCCGCCGCGCTATGCGCCACAGCCCACTGGGTACCACGCCCCGCCGCCCGAGTACGCACACAGCGTTGGCCCGCACCGCACCCTCAGCCCGCGCACGGCGCATGCGTATCCGTATCCGCCACGCCCGTCGTCAGGGTACGAGCGCCAGGAGCCGATGCCGCACCACTCGCCGCACGTGCCGCACCAGGCCCCATACCCGCCACCTCATTCGTACCCATCGTACTCCGTGCCCAGCATGGGCTCGGGGTCTGCTCCGCCTGGGGGCCCCGGATACGGCGGAGGGGGAGGGGGAGGGGGGATGCCGACGCAGAACTACCCGCCTATCGTGCACACCACCGATGCGACGACCAAGCTGAACGATCGCGTGCGCAGGCGGTGCTTCAACTGCTGTACGACGGACACGAGTACTTGGAGGCGGTCGAATCTCAGCCCGGGAAAAGTGGTGCGTCCCTTTTCATTCTAATCCATTTTCCCGATACTGATATGATATCTGGGTGTTCAGCTCTGCAACAAATGCGGCCTTTTCGAGCGCACCCACTCGCGCCCGCGGCCTGACCAGTTCCCTCACCGGCGTGGATCGATGGCGTCGAACGGGCCTCCTCCTTCAGGCCAGTCCTCACGCTCACCCCCGCAGCAATACTCTCATCAGCAGCCTGGAGCTGGAATGCCGCCGCTCCCGCAGCACCTCCAGCAGCCTCAGCAGCAGCAGCAGAACCACTACCAGCATCCCACCATTGCCCCCCTCGCACACATCCCGGACCGAAACGAGGGTGCAGGCCCTGGCGCGGGCGGCGGTTTACCGGAAATACAAAGCTGGCTGCACGAAGACCCAGGCCAGTCGCGGCAAGAGGGTACCGGGAGTGGGACGAGCAGCCGATCCAGATCGCCCGCTCGCTGAGTGATTTGTTCGGTCAGGTTGGACTTGTTGGGACTCTGCCTCTCCCCCTTCCTCTTATCTTGCTTTCTTGCCCTGCATAACGGGATAGAATCGCATTACGCTCCTGCCTCTTTGCTCTTCCCATCTCGACGATCCTTTTCTTGTCCATATTCTTACGCCTCCGTCGTCGCCCAGAGCTGTACCTACCACCCATCCATATTTAAACTTATTCCCTCCATTATCGGTAGATTTCTGTTTCCTCTTGCCAAGCGTCAATTGCTCGTTTTGGCACCAAAATACTTTTACATCGAATACTTTCGCTATTATCCCATGATTGCGTCTGCGCAGCACTATTCACATGTCTAAGTTCAGTTCTCTTCCGATGGCACGCCACTAGCTTGTCCTTCTGCCGTGGGCTTATGTAGTACTATGCTGCATCACTCTCATCGTAGATCCATGCATTATCTTGATAGACGTTTACGCTACCTTCTGTGCACAAATACCTACGGAATGCCATACAACATGTGTATCACTGCCCGTCAAGCCCGACGTGAAGCGACTGCTGTGCGGGTATTTTTCGGGGGTGCATTGCATACTTCCATGTCTGCATTTGTGCCACAGAGGTGCAAGTTTCAGGGTGGTACTGTGGCAGGTTTCGAAGCCGCATGATGAACACCCCAAGGGTTTGAAAAAGTCAATTTTTGAAATCTAGATGCCAATGCTTCGATGTTGGAAGCTGTAGCCTGTGAGTGCCTGATCTGAAGCTTCTGAAGGGGCGTGTGTGTAATCTCACAGTACTAGATTTCAAAATGTTGAGAACAGCTGTATATTCACGATGACTTGCTCACAGGAAGCAGGTGGCCTGGGATCACACTGAAGTTTTCCGCATGCGAATATCGAATCTCCACTCGCACTAGTGCTAGAGTCGAACCTGGGTTGAAATCCGAAGTTAGCCTTCGCAGAACAGCCACCGGAACGGAATCTTCCAATGAGATCACTGCGGGGTGATTCAATGTGCGATCCGCGAATGTGATTAGATCAGAGCACAAGGAACCATTGAGGATTCTTGGACAGATGTTCGTTTGTCGGTTTGCCAAAGCGGGACGGTGGCACTGATCTCTGATGTGGCAACGCCTGCCATCAGTGCAATGCCATTCACTCAATATGATGGGTAGCTCAGTGTGCGGTTGTAAAATTATGAAACTTTCATTACAGTTGGGTTCCAGGCCAAAGAGCACCCCCTGTGAAAAATATTTGCGCCCGCTGGAGATACGGAACCCCACTGTCACTGGCAGTCAGGCTTAACCGAATTCCAAACCGCACGCACGCACGCACGCACGCCGACGCTACCCGTGCTCAGAGACCCCAAGCATTGCCGCACATCCGCGACAGTAAACTGCAGGTGGGATGCCCGAACAGAATTCCATGAAAGGGTGACATTGACACGTTTGGGGTGCATTCGGTCTGTCTGAGAATCGGTCATGTCAAGTCTGCTGCCTGCTCAGTAGTGACGGCACTGCTTCCGTACCGCCGGGTTCTCAAAAGAGATGGATTGACTCTGAGGTACTGCAGGACCCCTACGGCTCGATCAGTATACGCTGGGAATATATGGTGGCAAGAGAATGTTAGTGAACCAACTTCTTATAACAGTTTCAATTTTTGTGCAAGGCATCGGTCCGAGATCAACATCAGATTCAATCTCATCCACCGCTCGACATCAGCCCGACACGTACGGGGTGAAAGATAATTCGAGCTTCGAAGAAGAGGCTGTCACCCCTGTCATATGCAAAAGATCTGGTCGCGAAGGCTGATAAGATGATGATAAGTAGAACAACTGACAGCAAAGCACGGCATTTTCCCTTCGATGCCGAGTGCTTCAAGTAGTTCATAATCCAGGTGGTGCTTTGGCGTGGATATCCAGCATGCGAGGATCTAGCAGTCGTCTCGGAAATGTCTGCTACTCATCGGCCTAAAATCCGAGAATTTGCTATGGTTAAAGAAATCCTGTAAACGAGAAGAGTGGACTATTCGCACCTTTGATATGATGGCTTTACAAGATACACTTCCCATGATCGTGCATACTTGATAATACCCATGCCTATACTGTTGCCAAATTTCAGTTTGCCTCCCTCAGTCTAGGAGACATTCACGGATCTTGAAATATCGCTGCTTCCAAGCTGAGCAACGGAGGTAGCGGCCCGCAGAAAGATTTCATTAGTCCCTGGACCATCAATCCAGCAAGAATGGTAAAGGGTCTCTCAAGCGGCCCGGGGCATGCACTGAGAACATAGAAGATGCGGGTGTGTGGGATATCGCGCATCGTGTGAGTGTGCGTTCAGGTGGGCGGTGTGGAACGTGGATAGAGAGGAGTAAAAAACAGCAACGGCATGCCGCTTCCGAATTTCCTCGTTATCGCGGGTTCAAATTCCGTCGATCCTTTACGCGAGATTAGATATGCTGTGTGAGAGGAGCAGCGAGCCATATAGGGAGCTGCACAGACCAGGTGCTTGGTATCTAGCAGGAAGGAAATGAGGGTGTTTGAGTAGATAGAACGAGGTATCAGGCTGATACTTTGTCGAAGAGCCTCGAATCAGCCGGGAGCACTCACTGAAAACTGTAAGAGGAACCACGCAAGCTATGCAGGGCTTCTTTCGCCAGTGTTTGGCTCCATATAAGGAGCTGCTCTTTGGGTGCATGTACGAAAGGTTGTGCCAAGCTCGCAAGACTGGATGCATCTGGATCTGGGCCATTGATTTGTTGTAGGACAGAGCTCACGGTACCCTTAATGGGACTTGTAAGCATGTTGCGAATGGGTGAGTGCTTTACTGTCTTGGGAAGACTATTCCCAGGCAGGCGATGGCGCAGTAAGAATTGAGAGTGACTTGAGTGAAAGACATTGAGCGACGAGCAGGAGTCCGTCCGGCGCGGAATGGCCCGCCACCTGCCCGTCTCGGACTTTTGCCACATCAAGCCTCAAGCCTCAACATCATTACTTATGTGGGATATTCATACAAAGTACACCAGAACGTATCCACAGCATTGAATTGTAGCATAAGTCCTACAGAGCATGGTAATTTTATTCAGGCATTCTATCTATGACATCCATTAGTATAATTCAAAATATGTGAGGTAGATTGTCTAGCTCACAAGGGGTATAAGGGTCGGGTATTATTACGAGCTCACAGCGAGCAAGCACTAAAGCTCTCCCGCGCGTGCCCACGCGCGAATTTGCTCAACAGTCTCGGGAACGACCCGAGAAAGCTCATCCGTGAGTTGCCGACCCATGTTCAGCGCTTGCGGCGTGCCCTCTACAATATCTAGAAATTCACCATCGAAGGTGTATGTGAGAAAAAGCTCGTGCGCCCCCTGCCCGCGCGAAATCGTGTTCGTCATAAAATTTCCCGCTTCGACGGACAGGATGTCGATCTTCTTGGCGAAAGCTGCATATAAGATCAATTCGTACGGAGATGGGGCAAAGATACGCACTGTGGTCTGCGGGTGGTATGTAAGCATCTCGGTCGCCCTGTTCGAGGGTGGGCCCGTGCCTGGCTTGAACATCATTAATCGCTTCATGCCGTTTGCGTCTTCGTGCAGGATATGACAATCGGCCATGACGTCAATAAAGTCCTGTGGTCGACGACATTTGCGCAGAAGGCCGTTCCAAACTTGCGTTTGTGAGAGCGGCGGGTATGCATGCGGCGGATTGATGGGGCTCGTGAATGCGAGATTGAATTTCATCGCTGATAGTGCTGACTTAGAGTAGTGCTGAGTGATCTTCCGTGGTATTGCTGATTGATTGTCGGTGGGGGTTGTCAATTGCGATTTGAATGAGACTTTCTCATCGAGTGACGCATCCCGTCTAATATAGCATTGGTAAGGGATCAGCAGTTGTGTAGACGATTCTGGATGCGCTCAACTCCATCGCTAACATTCGTCGGTCGCTGACAAACAGCGGAGTGCATCGAGAGCCGTTGTCCGTTGACAGCAATGCGTAACATTAACTTTGACATCCTAGGATATTAGCCCTATTTCTTCTTGGGATACCTGATAAGCAGCGAGCGATCGCACGCACCAACGGAGTACTCCTACGGCATAAAGCTAAAGCCTTGAGCCGTTTGTTCTAAACCTAGTTTGAGCCTCTTTGCCGCAGTTAAGTGCCTTTTCGAGTCGCGCTTTGCTCGATAAGACGTCTCAGGATCTCGCTTAGTGCTTGGTTAATGAGATATTGACCGACACGACTCCAATTATGGTTGACAAATGGATAGCCTCTTGCCGATCCAGACCCTAATTGCAAAGCGATTGGCCCGCGACAACTTGGATGCGTCGCGTAGCGAGATTGGCTTCCACTTTGGTGACCCCCGGTCGCGATGACTGATCATGTAGAGTTCGAGGCGGGGCTGAAACATTTGCTGACATAGTAGGCCTGAGACTGAGAGAGGATTCGGGCAGAGTTGACGAGGCTGACGCAGACAATGGAGACTGCGTGTCAGAACGCAGAGAGCGACGTGACCGCAAGCGGCCGGCGCTGCCGCCGCTGAGTCAATTTCGCAAACAAACACAAATGTCATCACGTGACCTATGTTGGCTTACAACTGCGACGCGCGTACCTTGATTCTTGGTTTCTCGTGTGTTCTGGACAACGTCAGAACAACTCTATCAAGACTCTAATCATGTCCCTGCAGGAACCTACGGAGCTGCGGATTCTAGGCAAATTCTTAGTGACCGTATCGGTGCTGTGTCCGAAACAGCTGCGGCGCTCATCCTCGGACACCCGAGGCTTCGGGAGTTGAATACGATATGTCTAGCTGTATAGACAGAATCTACAGACAATATCTCCGAGACCTCCTGCGATCTCGGTCTCTCTCTGAGTATCATTCCTTATGGTCACTCCCTACCATGAGTTGGGAACTGCAGATTTTCTATCTCCGAGTGTCTCTAGGATCTTGGGATAATCTTGGCGATCATTCTATGCTATTGAATTCTATGACATCAAGCTTCCTACCTTATGCTCTTTGGTTATGAGCCTTATCCTAGCCACCTATGAGCTGTCTTTCTCGTTTCGACATGGAGACAGTATCTCCGAGTGTTCCGTGAATCTCAGCCTCAGCGTGGTCATCATTCCATGCTGTTACGATATATATAACAAGCATTTTGCCTTGTTGTCCTCGGTTACCTCATTCTTGGTATGGAAACCTAAATTATTTGTGCCCAGTTTGCACCACACGGGTCAGGTAACATTCTGATTTCATTCGAGAATTTCTGTTGGCCATCGAAGCTCATTGCAACTCTCTTGTCTCATCACTGCCTTCTATAACATGCTGAATGCAGCTTGCAACTTCCGGCTATGAAACTAGGCCAGACGATTTGGTCTCCATCATGTGTGGCGTGGAGATATATGTGTCGCCGACATCAACAAATTTCGTTCTAGTTATGGACTATAGCAGCCCCCGAATTTGAAAGGCGAAGTTAACAATATAGCTTTGTATGTTGTTGACTCTAGAGTCCTTCAAGGCTCACCGTGAATCGAACACTCCGCATCTGCCTCTGTCCCTTGCTCCATCTTACAGGTATCTGCTATTTCTCTTTCTTCTCATCCTCTCTCTACACTCTGAATTTCTGTTTGAGAGTTATCACATCACAAGGATCATGTGGCAGAAGGCCACATCTGAAGACGCACAGCTCTCACTTGGTGCCTTTTCTCATGGCGCCACCAACGCGCTGATGAGCAGCTTCTCGTTTAACAAGGTTGGTCGACAAAGCCACGGTGACTGCCCGGGGCTGCACTCATTAGCCAGAGCGTTTGCGTGGAGTTGGGTTATTAGTCATACATGTGCCTTGCCTGTTTCTGTTACCAACTTGTTAACAGAGACGGTCACCTCAGACTTTGTGCTACACGCGCCTCATGGAACTTGAAGGTCATTATAATTGTGTAATTTGATATTTTTGTTACATCAGGTTCGATAATCCGAATGTGAAAATCATTTTCGGCTGGGGCGTTTCGCCGCATAAGATTGGTCGGCCCAAGTGAACAGTGTCTCGAAACTTGAGCACCACATGCCCAAAGCCATTTACCGGAGATTCCGAGCATGGTGCGCGAATGATATCGGTTTCACCTGGACTTATTAAGCCCATGTTATCCTCCGGTAAATCTCTACCTCTACGCTTGAAAATCGGCATGCATGTGCGCTTGTAAATAGCCGTACACAACCCGCGAGCCTCGGGCGATATCCTCTTTAGATGTGGGGAAGCCGGGGTAGCGGGGCCGCGTGGTTTACCCCTATCTTACAACTATGCTAGAACACGTCGCCTATTTCACTCGCAAGGATGATACTAATTCAAGATCGACGGACGCACTTCAAGCTCAGGAATCATACCTGAACTGTTAAATAATGATATCGTTGTATTGTGGATTTCCACAGAGATTGAGCGTGTTGGGTTGTAGAGGCTTCGGGAGTCGGGCACAAAATTCACATGTCGCCGGCAATGGCTCCTCATCAAAGTTGATATAAAGGGCCGGTCGTGATTCCTGTGTCCTACCACTACCCGTATAACCACAATGTCCACGCAATCTCACTCCTCTGCAAAGGCCAAGGTCCTCGCCAAGCACGACGACGATGTTGTCATCGTCTACGCCATCCGTTCTGCCTTGACAAAGGTCAGCAAGCAGTTCTGAATCCGCATCTTGTGCTTCGGTGCTGACGAAATCTGCAGGGCAAGAAGGGAGGTTTCAAGGACACACGTCCTGAGGAGATCCTCTCTGCGGTGCTCAAGGCTGCATACCAGAAGGTCAACCTCGACCCGTCGCTGATCGAGGACATTCAAGTCGGCAACGTTCTTCCCCCTGGCGGAGGTGCCAGCACCGCCCGCATGGCCGCATTGCACGCCGGCATTCCCAACACGACGCCCATCAGCACTGTCAACCGTCAATGCTCGTCTGGCCTGACTGCTGTGAATGACATCGCCAACCAGATCAAGGCCGGGCAGATCGACATTGGCATTGGTGAGCTGGCTTGTATTAGCATTTCATTTTGTGCACTTGGCTGACCCAGATGATAGGTGCTGGCGTTGAGTCTATGACATTCGGCTACGGAGCCGGAACCATGCCCGACGGCTACTCAGAGGCCGTGCTCAGCACTAAGGAGGCCGAGGACTGCCAGATCCCCATGGGCATCACATCCGAGAACGTCGCTGCCGAATACGGCATCTCTCGAGAGGTCCAGGACAAGTTCGCCGCTGAATCCTATCGCCGCGCCGCGGCGGCCCAGAAGGCGGGCAAGTTCAAGGATGAGATCCTGCCCATCAAGGTCAAGATCGTGGACCCTAAGACGGAGGAAGAGAAAGACTTCGTTGTGGAGCAGGATGACGGTATCCGTGCTGGTGTCACAGCAGAGAGCCTGGGCAAATTAAAACCTGCCTTCTCCAAGACTGGTTCCACACACGCAGGTGCGTTCAACCCTTCTTGTATCACTAACACATGTGTGCTTACATTGCTTGTTAGGAAATGCTTCGCAGATCTCTGATGGTGCTGCTGCCGTCCTCCTTGCGCGTCGCTCCGTAGCGAAGCGTCTCGGCCTCCCCATTGCTGGCAAGTTCGTTGGTGCTGCCGTCGTCGGTGTTCCCCCGAGAATCATGGGTGTTGGCCCGGCATTCGCCATCCCCGCTGTGCTCAAGAAGAACGGCCTCTCCAAGGAGGACATCGACTTCTTCGAGATCAACGAGGCTTTCGCGTCGCAGGCCGTGTACTCGGTCCAAAAAGTTGGCATTCCGTTCGAGAAGGTCAACATCAATGGAGGCGCGATTGCTATGGGTCACCCTCTGGGAGCAAGTAAGTGCCTGCTTGCTTATCAGAAAGCCGAACTGCACTAACAACTTTCTCAGCTGGCGCACGTCAAATTGCAACCGGTTTGAACATCGCGAAGCAGACTGGTGGCAAAGTCTTTGTCACATCGATGTGCATTGGTAGCGGAATGGGCATGGCTGGACTGTTCGTCAGCGAGCAATAGATACCATTCCTGCTATGGCTTGTATGACTTTGTACCCTGATATTTATCTTTAATCTCCCACTGCATTATACAAAATCAAACACACTTGCAATGACATTGGTACACAAGCACAGAAATTCAGAGGAAATGTACAGTAAAAGAGAAATGATACAACAAGGGGCCATGATACGTATACGAAGGGATGAGCAGTATTTGACATGCATGTAGGTGCAGGTACAACTAGACGAATAGACAGGATGCATTCAAAACAAAACAAATAGACAAAGTTGCTAGAGATAGTTCACTGGGGCATTAGTCATGACGAGAGCTCAGATATGCGAAGATGCGGAAACATGAATAAGTGTCCATAGTGGCATGAACGAGCCCAAAAGAGAGGGGAAGGGGGAGTCTAACTCATCAATATCGTGACCCTTTCATTGACATGAAACGGCGTCAGCGCAGTCAGCGCTCTCGAAGGTGCCCCATCCTGGGATCCCGCTCATCGTGTACATCCCGCGCGGAGGAGTGGGGATGCCCCTGCTGCGGCATGGGGACCATCTGTGGCGCATCGCTATAGCGCCGCGTGTGGTGGTACTCCTGCGGGCTGCTCGCCTCCATCGTCGGCCGCCGCTGCTGGGTGGTGTGGGGGGAGTATCCCGGCCCTGGGTGTTGTTGCGAGCTGTATCCGCCAGACGCAGACGCTCGCACATCTGCGCCCCGTGGTAGTTTTTTGACTGGCCCTCGGAGGAGGAAGGGACCGAGCCGAGCGGGTGGTTCAGCTGCGTGTAGGGGGATGTGAGGGATGCAAGGGACAGCGGGGAGTGTCGTGCAGTGGCGGAGGTGGGCGATTTGGGATTGCGCGCTGGCGAGGTCGCGCTGTGAGGGTGTGTGACCGTCGGGGAGGTGGCTGGGGATTGCTGCTGCATCAGCCCTGATGGCGGGTGCATGTGCCGCGGAGATGCGACCATTCGTGGCGACTCTGGCGGGGGGTATCGTGTTGGCTGCGCGGGCGCCATGTACGGACTCGAAGACATCATCCAGCTAGATTGTGGCTGGGGTGGGTTTGGAGGAGGGTTGTACGACGGTACGGCTGTTGCGGGTGTCATTGGCATTTGATAGTACGGAGCCATCGGCGCGCTCGCGGTGCTTGCCTGGGCAGAAGTGCTTTGTGCACGTAACAGGCTATTCACAGTCTGCTCCAGGGTCTCGAACTTAGCCTTGAGTTCGTCGTATTCGGTTCTTGTGACGTATTTCTCTCTGTGACGTTCATCAAACCGTCAGTGACAAGATAAGGCGATTATATGTATTTGTACGTACATAGGCTCGACGATATGCCATTGGCACTTGGCCTGCTCGCCTCGTCGAGAACATGGGCCACACGGCTGTGCTCTGGTGGGTGGGAGAGTTGGGGAGATGAGCGCCGATCACGCGAGCGGAAATTGAGCGAGGGTGCACGAACCTGTCACATTTAATTTTCCGCCGTTTACATTCTGTAGCATCGTGGGATTGACAGCATGAGAGTTGGCAAAGACGAGGTGGATGACAGAACGTGTTTTGAGGAGCGAGATATTATCCGTCAGATCGGGAGTGGTGATCGAAATGTTGTAACGCACCGGTACAGCTCAGAGCTTGTCTTCTTCGTTTCTTCTTGGGGGGCCCTTGCTCTCCCTCGCCTTCACCATCTGAGTCACCCCGCCCGCGGCTGCGATCCGACGTTGGCTGCTGTTGTGGCGACATATTTATTGGCGATTCATGATGCATGCCGACCGAATAGCCGGGCTGCTGTTGCGGTGGTGGTGGATAGCTATAGCTGGAGCTTTCGCCGGCTCCAGGAACGTGTTGTGACATGGTGCTTGAGGGGGGTAGGTAAGGATGCAATTGTCGAATAGAGGGAAGCGACGTCTGCTGAGCGTTGTATGATGAGCGCGTAGGGCGGCCGGTCTCCTCTGGCACCAGGGGAGTCCGCCTGGGACTGGGGGAATCACGGGGCCTTGACCGCTTGCGAGAGGACCTGGTATGAGAAGGATCCATGTTGGAAGGCGAAGAGGAAGCGGGGAGGGGGAAGAGTCAAAGTTAGTAAATAAAGTAAGATTTGGAATTGAGATCAAAAAGGAGGGTAAGATGATACACGAACCCGAATAGCCAAGAGGGGGGAGGCAAGGTTCCGTGCCTTCAAGATTTAAGAGAAACTGGCAGCGAGATGGTCGCTCATCTCGTGTTTGGTTCAGTGCGTCGTGGCTGTCCAAGTGCAATTTATTCAAGCGTCTACTGCTCACTATAATCTCCGGTTCCAGCCAACCACTTCACCCAAGAAGCCTCTTCGATGCACATTTCTGCCTTCTTCAAGAACATAAACAAAGTATAAATTCACACTTATTGTCCTCGACATGTCAACGGAGTAACGGAACGAAATTACCTCAAATTTCAGGTTATCTGCGATCGGGATCTCAACCTGCCGGCGATAATCAACGTTGTTTCCATGCTCCCCGGTTTTTACAGCTCCGCGACGTTCCCGCGAGCCCTGTCTGCGTCATGCAGAACCTCTCTCTCCCGCCCTCCCTCTCCTCGACGAACATCGGTCAGGTCCCGCGAGCCCGAATGGTCGTAATGCCAGCCGCGCATGCACTCATCACCGGATCATTTCTCTTACTGATGACGCCTTGGCTACAATTTTACTTTGCATTTTACTTTCTCTGCATTTTCCCAACACGGCTAACCGATATGTTGCACACCACACAGTACATAGAACGCACGATCTACAAGCCTCGTGTACCTGACACCATCCAATGCAGGTGAGCATCGAGCCTTTCCATACACGAGGCTGGCGCGTTGTCTAACCCTGATCAACACGCAGCCGCGCGCTGTTTAATCTGGATGGCATTGGGTGCCTTTTTCGACAGCGGGCCAGAAACCCATGTCATACCGAGCATAGTGCCCGGCTGCCGTGCCACCCGGACGAGAGCCACGGTCCAGCCGAGCCCGCTTGCCTTCCTGCCGGAGCTGTATGTGCGTGCGCGCCATCGAATATGTGTCATCCCCGGTGAAACCCCTCGCCAGATGACCAGCACTGACCAGGCTGCCAGCGCGCGACGGGCAGCCACCGGAATCACCGAAACAGGCGTTGTGAGGCGTCGTGCGGGCGTCCAATCTGCGCCCACGCATGCACCAGATGCGACCCATCATGAACTCATATCTTCGTGTCGCTCTCCGCTCGACTTCACTGCCTCGAGAACACGTGTGCGGTGCAACACGCACATCAGCGCGAGGCACGGTGCGCGTCTCCCCAACATTCAAACACCCGCATTGCGCATCCCTGCATCCGCGGAGATAGCGGCATAGCCTGCCCCCGCCTTCGACAGCATATGCCGTTAGGCCATGGCATTGATAGGCTTTGCCGGGGGGCTAGGGCGCACATCAGCCCGCGCTCGCCGTTGAGGGAAGGCCGTTCGAAGGGTGGTGCCTGACGTATGTCGTCGTCGATCGAGCGCCGTGGCGCACCACGACGACTGCGGGCCGCTCCCAGCAGGCCCCAGTGTTTGGCGTTCTGCGAAGCGGCGCCTCGTTCACTGCGATCCTCACTTTGGGTTCGCCGCGGAAGCATCCGCCATCTGCGCTCGGTGATTTATCATGTCGCTCTGCTGCTCCCGCCAACGGGAGATGGCATCCAGTCGAACGCCGTCCTCCGTCGGCGATCAGCATAGCTGGAAATCAAAATTTTCGCAGTCTGGCATTGCTGAGGAGGAGTCACAGCACCAACCCTCCAACCACGCTCGGAGAGATCCGCGCCGCGATGATGCACGACCTGCTTTGCATTCATTCGCATTAGGGAACCAGAATGCCAAATGTCAGATAAGGCAGTGCTAGGGCTACGAGCGGGACGCTTATCCCGCCGCCTGCGACGAAACGGAAAATCGGAACACTGCGCCAAGCGCTTCGACTTTGCAAGGAACGGTGGCCCTGACAGATATGCGCAACTTTACCTTACAAGTGGCCTCTGCGCCGGCCAGCCGCCCCGCCTGCGAGGCCTTGTCTTGATGTTGAGCATGCGATGTGGCTTGATGCGGACGTACAGGCCCTAATGCAGCGCACTCGGTGTTAAACTCTATGGGAGATCGCTGTCGTTGCTAACGATGCAATGCCCGTGTGCTGTGCTGGCTCCGCTGATGGCCAACGGGTCCGCGCATCGTCATGCAGGCCGCAGAAGCTGATGTGTTGCACTGTGCTGCCGTGGCCATATCAGCAAGATGGCTAGTATGATTGCACAGATGCGGGTGCTTGATATCCTCTGCCATGAATGTTCCGGCTTGCTGATCATTTGACCTGCCAGCAAACCAGAAGATCTGAGAGAGGCGTTTGCAGCCGCAATGAACCATTACATCGGTTATGGAAAGCTGCCAGATACTGACCATTTCGGTTAGCATCATCAGCTGGAACAAACACGTGGTCGTACTGTGGTTGGGGCAGCCAGTCAGACAGTATGCGAAGTTGCATATGCGGCATATAGCTTCATAGGTTGTCCGGCCCGCTCGAATTAATGAGTTAGGTCCCCTAAAGATGCATGCGTTAATCCACCAGAATTAGTTAAACTAGATCTGGAATCGCAAGTCTGAATCTCGAGCTTGAATCTCGAGCGCTCGATACCATCGTGTAAGGCAAGCAAATCGCATTGGCAAAACAGACTACAGATGATCAAAAGAATGTATCCAAAGCTGATTAGCCGCTCTATCAGTAGCAGAAAGAGACAAACGGCATGCCCAGTTCTGGCTGTACGATCTTCTCGAGCTCGTAACGATGGAAGAGTGCGACGTCCGTCATACAAGAGCAGGACGCCAGCTTCGGAGTCGAGGTGACTGTAAGGAGAAAACTTTGCTGACGCCCGCCAGCGAATATGACCGATTGGGCAGATGGTCCGTGCGTGGGAACATACAACCAGTTATAACCTGCTGCCCAACGTGGCGTGTTTCTCCACGAAAGTTCACCTCGCGGGTTGATATTTGGGGTTTTCTTCCAGGCTGTCCTCGGGGCTGCTATCCATCGGGAGACCTTGAACCTATTACAGCGAAGGGAGAGTGAACTCTCTCGCCCAAGATCGTACCGACATGCTTAGGTCGGCGGCGGCCCGTACGAGAGATACAGCCTTCTGTGTCTGCTATCATGTATACTACTTTTTCTTGCAATACCATTTCCTGAACACTACTCTGCCAGTGTGCTTTACCGCAAATCGACGTTCTGGTACGCGCCTCGGAGGGCACAATCACGGCCAACGCGCCATTCAGACCTGGAAAACAAGATCGATATCGTACATGCACCAACTACCCAAAGTATAGTCCAAGTCCATGCTCTATGTATCACTGCGAGTCAGCCCCATCCACATCCTTCACCCTCCCCTCGTCCTTCTCTCCGCCATCAAACTGCATCGCCTCCAGCTGCGCCGACATCATCAGAATGCCCGCGAGCGTGAACGGCGCGGTCATCCGCCGGCGCGCGATGACGAGCCCCATGCAGCCCAACGCGAAGAACAGCACCGCCGCGGCGACCACCCACGGGAGCCCCGCGACCATGACCAGCGCGGGCTTGATGACCGCGCCGCTGACGGGGATCGTCTCGCTCGGCCCGTTCCCGTGCGTCCACGCCTTGCTCCCCGACGCGATGTACGCATCCTACCTCGTGTCAGCGCGCGAAGCTACCAAACCTTTGATAGTGGGCTCACCAGATTGGACGCGATCTCGAGCAGCGGCTTCGGCACCACGCCGTTAGCCGCATTGGCGGGGTCCGCGTCGAAGACCGCGTTGCCCGTCGCGAGCCCGAAGAGCAGGTACGGCCGGAAGATGCCGAGCAGGCTCAGCGCCTGCTCCGCGGCGAAGTTGTACACGAGGTACGTCGCGAAGTCGCCGACGATGTTGCCCACGGCCTTCGTGCTGCTAGTAGTATCGAGCTGGATGGCGCCGTTGTACGCGGTCGCGACGGCGGGGAGGGTGCGCAGCTGCGGGTCGCAGACCAGGGTAGACACCCGCGTGAGGTTCGTGATGTACGGCCGGTCGCCGGGGATGTTCGCCAGGTACGCGGGGACGATCTCGCGCGCGATGATGTCCTGCCACCTGCACCGCTGTCAGCAAACTTCGCGCGGGGAGGTGAGGCGACTTACGCCGCGGAAAGATTCGTGTAGGGCACGGAGTCGAGGTTCACAGGCGCGCCCGGCCCACCGCCCCTGCACCCCCAAAGGTCAGCGCTCGAACCAGGAGATCAGTTTGGCAGCGACGCACCACATCGTCCACGCGAACAGCCCCGAGGTCACCGCCGTGCCGTTCACATACGTCATATTCGACACCGGCGCAAACGCTGCCAGCCAACCCATCAGCAAACACCCCCCTAGTACTCCAAATCTGGCACTCACTCGCAATCCCGTGCGGGCCCGTCTGCACACCCACAATCCCGACGCTCCCGAGCCCGACGGGGATGTACGACGCGTTCGTCGCCTCCGGCAGCAGCGGCGCGACCCATTCGCACGCACACCTTACGCGCATCACGTCCGTAGGATACGCCCACCCCGGCTCCCCGGCTGAATTCGTGTTGTTCAGCCGCGGCACGACGAACCCCGGCGGCTGCGCGTCCGAGACGCGCACGCCCGCGGCCTGCTCGAGGTGCGCGAGGTACGTCGCCAGCTTCCCGATCTGCGTGAAATAATAATTCCCGGGCGCGAGCGCGACGTCGGCGGACCACGGCTCGCTGATCACGTACGCCGCGTCCAGGAGGGGGACGGCGAGCGGGGCGGGGGAGGAGGAGGGGAGCGGGACGAGCGCGAGCATGGACTGCGCGACGACGCCGCAGAGCGCGGCGGCGAGCGCGGCGAGGTAGGCCGTCTTGAACGCGATGCTGGTGTGCGTGCGCCAGGCGGCGCGGAAGGCGGCGGGCGGGGAGAGGGTGTTGCTCGAGAGCGTGTCCACGCTCTTGCTCAGGTGCGCCCCGCCGTGCTTGCTCAGCATCCGACTCCATTCCTAAACCCAAGCACGTCAGTCAGCGCGCGAACAAAACGAAGGAAAAACAGAGGGGAGACGCACATCAGAGTTCCCCTGCCGCACGAGCGCCCCCACCCCCAGCAGCGCCGCGCTCCGCCACACCCCCAGCGCCCACGTGAACAGCGCCGCATACAGCCCCGCCCTCCCCCCGCCCCCCACCGTCCGCGGGCGCACATAGCCCACAATGCCGAGCCCGACGAGCCCCGCGCCCAACAGGGGGGTGAGGACCCAGAGATACGGCACGCCGCCGCGCGGGCGGGCGGGGGCGGGGGGGTGCAAGGGGGGGCAGAGCTCGAGCACGGCGCGGTTCTGCGCGTCGGGGAAGAGCAGCGCGGAGTGCGCGCTCAGGTGCGCGGCGACCGCGGGCTCGGTCGCGCCCGCGGCCTCGACGAGCGCCGCTGCTGCCCTGCCGCTGACCGCGTTTGCGAACCGGGGGGATTGGGAGGTGTGCGTGAGGGCGCGCACGGTGCTGAGGGCGAGCGGCTGCGCGGGCGGGCGGCGGTGGAGGTACCACAGCGCCGCCGTCAGCAGCGCGTATAGCCCAGTCGTGATGTACACGAACTCGCGCTGCGCCGTGAGCACCAGCGCGGGCGCCAGCGTCTTCGCGCCCGGGGAGCCCGCAGAGCCGAAGGGCGCGCCGTCGAAGTACGCCTGCACCGCGCTGGGAATCGCCACGCCGTTCATCCACGCGCCCACCGCCGCGCCACTGAGGGGGCTCAGCGGGCTGCTCAAGTCCGCGCCGAGGGGGAGGGCGAAGAGGGTGGAGAGCTGTGCGGTGGAGACGGCGGGGTACCACGCGCTGAAGGGGGGCGTGCTGGCGAGGGTGTTGAAGGCGTCGGTGATCGCGAGGCCGACCTGCGTCTTATCCAGATTCCCCAACCGCGTCTTCTGGGGGGTGTAGCTTTGCACAGTCCCGTTCGCCAGGTCGATCTCCCAGCTCTCTATTGTGAATTGGGGCGTGCAGAGCGCGACGGAGAGCGCGGTGGCGGGGGCGTACGCGAAGGTGAGGTTCTTCCTCCAGGCCGCGGACGCAGCCTGCCATGCGGGGGAGGGCGTGTACGCGGGCACGGCGGAGAGGTTCAGGAGCGCGGGGAGCTGGCTCGGCGGGGGGGTCCCGCTGGAGACGACGAACGCGAGGTAGCCGTCGAACGACGGCGCGCCGGTGCTCGTGTTCACGAAGCTCTGCAGGGGGTACACGTCTGCGCGTGCGCGGGTCAGTGCGGTTCATGGGGGGCAAGAAGGGGGGGAGGGGGAGGGGCGTACCGTTGATGGCGAAGGGCGGCGAGCCGGTGCCCGTGATCCCGCCCACGGAGAACGGCACCGCCGTGTCCTCGTCGTACACGACGGCCGGGTCCGGCTCTGGGATCTCGGGGGCGAGCCACTCGCACGTGTAGTTCAGCAAGACGCTAGACAGAGAAGCCAAGTCAGATCGTGTATACGGGAAAAGGAAGGGGAGGGGCGTACACGTCGGTGGTGTAGCGGTACCCCGTGCTGGCAGGGGCGTTCGGGCGCGGGACGAGCGCGCCGGGGACGACGTCGGGCAGCATCCCGCCGAACGCGACCGCGGCGTAGTACACCGGCGCGAGGTCGATGCTCGCGTGCTGCGTGTCGTTCGTGAACGCGAACGGCTCATCATACCTGTCCCAGATCGACCCCGCCGGCAGCGCGGGCACGGTCAGCCCCGGCGCCGCGCCTGATGCGCGCCACCCGCTCTGCACGTGGATCGCGCCGGGCGCGATGTCGGCGAGCACGGCGGCGAGGAGCGCGGCGGCGCACGCGGCTTTGTAGTAGCGCGACGTCCAGCCCAGCAGCATCTCCCGCGCGCGCGCCACGCCGCCGCCGATGTTGCTCGACACCGCGTTCGCGCGCGCGAACGTCGTCCCGCGCGTGAGGCGCCGCCACCACTCCTCCGTGCGCACCGCGTCGGCGACGCCGAGCGCCGGCGCGAGGGCAAGGACGGTCCAGAGGACGAGGAGCACGGTGAGGCCCTGGCTCACGGCGGCGATGTGCGCGGTGGAGTGGGCGATGGCGGGGGGCGCGGGGGCGTAGAGGATGTAGAAGCCGAGCGCGGCGAAGCCGAGGCCGAGGAGCGGGGTGACGAGGCACTGGAGGAGGAAGGTGCCCGGCGCGAAGGGCGCGGGGGCGGGCGTGTAGGGGGCGGGCGCGCTGGTGTAGGAGAGGTGCCCGTGCGTGGTGTCGGAGGAGTGCGCGTGCGGGAGGGGGGGACGGGGAGCGAGCTCCATGGCGCTGCCCAGACGGCGAGGAGAGGTTGGTTAGTGGGGGACGCGCAATGACTCGCGATCGGGTATAAGAGAGTCGGCATGTGGCCGGCTCATGCTGCAATTAGTCTGCTGATGCCCAAAGGTGACGAATCCAGGCCAGAACCTGCCACAAGGCCATTGCGGTCGACACAGTTTGACAGGAACGGCGAGCGGATGCTTCCACTTTGGGCCACATCCGCGCTGCAGAACGATACTCCGAGACAGCTGTGCGCAACGTGCCGTAAACGCGGAAAGCAGCTCAAAGATTGACCATGAAAACGGCTTTGTGCAGAAGAGAAATACAAGATAGATTTTGAGTGAAATGTTTGAAGGACCCCCGTTAATACTGGGTAGGGTTAGATCACGATCCGGACACCAAATGGCCAAAAAAGTCCAAAATGCCATTTCTTAATCCGGACACGATGGTCCCATGTGGCGACCGAGGCCAGATCCACCGTCCGGACACCGAGCTGCTATGGCCAGGTAGGCCGTTTGGACATCCGGACACCGCGCTTCGGGTACAGGGCGGGGACGGTGCGGAGCGGTGCGGACCGGGGTGGTGGCCGGTGGCGGTGGCGGTCCTGTGTGTCGGCGGCAGTAACTTCCGAATGGAGGCTATTTGGAGGCCGTATCGGCATCCGGACACCAAATCGCAGCAATCTGAGGCCATATCAGCATCCGGACACGAAAATGGCTGAAAATCACCATTTTTCGTCCGGACACCAAACGTCAAATTTAGGCAAATTTTGATATGGCATCTGGGAGTATTAACGGGGGTCCTATGTTTGAAGCAGCTCGTACAAGTGATCGGCAGTGCCTGGCCCTGCACAATCTTCCTGATGGGTCCCTCGGACCTGCAATTAGTCATCCATCTCGACAAATCCGAACAATCCCGAACCACCTGGTACCCCTGTCCGCCGTACAGCTGCACGTCTCGCTATCATTCGGGTGCGCATCCAACAGGCAATCCAATCGCCTCGGAATCCTCAAGGCGCAGGACTGTCTTCACACTTCATGGGATGACTACGGGAGACTAGGCGCGACCGAGAGCTCGGCGACAAAGGCGATGCCCTACAACCTCGCGTCAGCTCAGGCCAACACATCGGATAAACACAAACGCGACTGACCAGCTTGACGAACTCGAGCATGTGCGCGAAGCTGAATTGGCCCTCGTTATCCATGTCGTCCCCCGCAGTATGTATATTCTTCGGTCCATCTACCCCCCATCAGCCTCAGCCTCCGCGCTTGGGTTGGGGGAGGGGAAAGGGAGGGGGGAAAGGGAGGGGGAAAAGGGGAGAGGGGGAACGCACCTTCAAACAGGCCCTCGGTGGCGAACGCGACGGGGAACCCCGCCTTGTGGAACGACATGTGGTCCGACCCGCACGCGTCGCCGCACCCCGTGGGCGCCCACGGCAGCGGGAGGTACGCGTCCACGAGCGCGGTCGCGAAGCGCGTCAGGTTCGCGTCGACCTGCGCGTCGAAGAACCCGATTATCGGGGTCGTGCCCGTCTTCACGAACGCGGTCACTGCAAATAGTCCCAAATTAGTACGACGGGTGAGGTGGGGGTGAGGAAGATGGGGTGAGGAAGAGGAATAGGCGCACTGTCCATATGCAGCATCCCCCGCACCCGCACCCCCGCCTCCTCATACGCGCCCGCGACCGCCTGCGAGCCGAGCAGCCCGCCCTCCTCGCCCGCGAACCAGTGCGCCTCCACCGCGACGCCCGCCGGCGGGACGAAGCCCTCCGCCACGAGCGAGCGCAGGATCTGGAGGACGGTGACGGAGCCGGAGCCGTCGTCGTCCGCGCCGGGGGCGCGGTAGAAGGGGAGGAGGTAGTTCAGGGAGTCCTGAGGGGGAGGGGGTGAGCGTGCGCGCAGGGAGGGAGGGGGAGGGGGGTACCTGGTGCGCGGAGACGATGACGAGCTCCTTCTCGGAGGTATCACCTGCGCGCTCGATGCGCGCGATGACGCTGTTCTGCGGGAACGCGTGGCGGAACTTGGTCACCCCCACCTCCACCTTGCTATCCGCGCCCGCGAGGATCTGGCACCATCAGCGATGCCCTGCGAAGCGCTGTGGAGGCACGCACCTGCTCGACCTGCGCGAAGAGCCAGTCGCTGCTGCGCGCGCCCCAGTGCGTGAAGTACGCGCGCGTCCAGAACGCGCTCAGCGCGCCGAGGTCCGCGCGGAGGTGCGCCGTGTTCAGGCGCGCCGTCATCCTCTCCACCGCCGCCTGCGCGCTCGCGCTGAGCGTGGGCGATGCAGTGGTGGGCGGGCGCGGGCGGTGGGCGTTGAGGGTTCCGAGGGTCGGGTGTTCGGTGATGTCCATGAAGCTGAGGCCTGCTTTGCGGAGGCGCAGCTTCTCGCCCTCCGAGGCGCTGCTCCGCGTCAGCCGTGCGCTTCAACTGGAGAGAAGAGAAATGGACGCACATCCGCATCTCTTGACCGAATACATCGATGGTCCTTACTTCCTCGAGCCCCGCGCCGTGCCCCGTCATGCGCATCGCATCGACGACGTCGTGCTGCCCCAGCAGGGCGAGCAGCACTTCCTCGCGCTGGGCGGGGGAGAAAGAGGCTGTGATGAAGTTGGCGAGCGCGTCGACTGGGTCTGCGCCGGGCAGCAGGGCTAGGGCGCCTTGGATATCGGAGTGATCGCTTAGAGGCGCTTGTTGGCCGAACGCAGGGGCGATGCAGGACAAGCTTGCGATGGAGAGGAGGCAGGCGAAGGTGGCGCGCATCGTCGCTGTCGTTGCCTAATAGCGAAGAACAGGCCGATGTGCTCACTGGTAGGTGCAGGATAGGTTATCGGTTGCGCAGCGCGGGTCTCGCTCACGTAATCGCTGATGCGCCCAACGTGCGCACGTGGCCTCTTTGAGTTCAACTCGAACTCGCGCCGAAATATTGACCCTCCAACATCATGATTCCATGGCAAATCTACGCAGTGCTTGGAGGTGCTTCGAGCTATTATGATCGCTTATACGGCTCCATTTTTGGAATGACGCCCCCGCCGGAAAGAAGTAGTATGGTCAATCGCGCCCAGCCACAGCAAATATGAATGATCTAGCCAGACCTCGCGATCGAAATATTGCCTCTTCGCCAAAATCGTGATTCCACCCCAAGATAAGCACATTATTTGGAGGTGCGTCCATGGCCATGCTTCGAGCTATACTCGCTGCCCTTGCTCTGTTTTTGGAGTGATAGTCCCGTCGGGAGTAAGTAGTATGGCCAATCGCGGCCAGTCACAGGATTATCCGGTCGAAATGCCGGAATCTTAAGTTGCATCAAGATGGCAGAATCAAATGATAGGACCGGATGCGCGGCGCTGACTGAAAACTGGCATCGGGCGTGCCTTCTCGCCTTGATATGTGCCTTCGTGTTGCCTCAGAGTAATGCTTACTCAGATTTGACTCGAAACATCCACTAGCGGCTCCGCACTCCCTGCAAGACGAACGTCAGGCTCCGACAGGCAGGACGCGGCGACAGAAACGCGATCGGATTTGAAGTGGGTCGCCCGTCACGTGTATAGAATTCGAGCTACGATATATACTTTGAACCTCTCCTCTGCAGACACTTCCTCATTCCAATACACACTCAGCTCCCTCGCCCAGCACCAGAGATGACCACCGCCTCAAAGTCTATGCCATACGGTGAGCAACATTTTGCATCGAATGACAGCATTGCTCATCTCGGGTCCCGTTCGCGCAGTCCGCCTCGGCAGCTCCGGACTGAAAATATCCAAGATCGTCCTGGGATGCATGTCCTACGGCACCCCCGAGTTCGCGCCGTGGATCCTCGACGAGGACGAGAGCATCGCGCAGATCAAGGCTGCGTACGACGCGGGCATCAACGCGTTCGACACCGCCAACGTCTACTCGAACGGCCGCTCCGAGACCCTCCTCGGCCGCGCGATCAAGCAGCACCAGCTCCCGCGCGACGCGCTCGTCGTGCTCACCAAGGTGGGGCTGACCGTCGGGCGCGGGACGGCGTTCATGCTCGCGGCGGGCGCGGAGGAGCTCGACGCGGCGGGCTACGTGAACCAGCGCGGGCTCAGCAGGAAGCACATCTTCGAGAGCGTGCGGGCGAGCCTCGCGCGGCTGCAGCTCGACTACGTGGACGTGCTCCAGTGCCACCGCTTCGACGGGGGCACGCCCATCGCGGAGACGATGCAGGCGCTGCACGACGTGGTCCAGGCCGGGTATGCGCGCTACATCGGGATGTCGTCCTGCTGGGCGTGGCAGTGTGCGTTCTCGTTTTGATTTGTGCCGCGTTTGCTGATATGGGTCCCTCAGTCCAGGCGATGCAGAACTACGCCATCGCGAACAAGCTCACGCCTTTTATCTCCATGCAGAACACCCTCAATCTGCTGTACCGCGAAGAGGAGCGCGAGATGCTTCCCACGCTCAAGGTCTGTATTCTCCCCCACCATACATCACAGACTCTAAAATTTCTCGAATTCACAGCACTTTGGCGTTGGATGTATTACCTGGTCACCGCTTGCCCGCGGCCTGCTGGCCCGCCCGCTCGCCGACAAGGCCGCCACGACGCGCGGTGCCTCCGACAAAATGATCAACGGATACATCAAGTCAGACGCAGATGCGGAAATCGTCAGCCGGCGCGTCCCTTTCTTCGCTATTATATCATCAAATAAAAGCTGACTTTGAACACGGACATAGGCTCGAGGCGCTCGCAAAGAAGAAGGACGCATCGATGGCGCAGGTCGCGCTCGCGTGGCTGATGCAAAAGGACGGCGTCACGGCGCCGATCATCGGCACCACCAGCATGGCGAATTTGCAGGATCTGCTGGGCGCGGTGCATCTGGAGCTGAGCAAGGAGGAGGTGGGGGAATTGGAGGAGCTGTATCAGCCGAGGGCGGTGATTGGGCATGTTTGAGCTGAGGCCGGGGTAGTAAAATTGTTCGAGACGCAAGAGGAGGTGAATGAAGTATTTGTGGTGTCAAGGAGATTCAATAAAACAGGCGTATGAGTCGGGTTGAACATTTCGCCACTGTGGCTGTGGCTGTGCGCCGGACCACTGCCAGCCGTTGGCGGCCCGCAACTCCGATCATTCAACCTCTTCAGATTCGCAAGCTGATCACAACCATCATCGTGACCTACAGCCTTTCAGAGAATGACAACAACGGACCTACCCCTTGAAGCTCACCGCGGTAGCTGTCATTGTGGCGCAGTGTCGTTCACCGTCCGCCTCGCTGCCAATGCCCTGATAGAGCGAGGCGCAAGCAACTGCACTTGCTCCATCTGCACGCGCAATGGCTATCACGTTATCCGCTTAAAGCGCAAGGACGTTACATTCCATTCGCGCTTCGAGGATCTCGTCGTCTACCGCTTCTCGGCGGGCTCGCCAATTGCGCACAGATTCTGCGGGATATGCGGGAGCAGTGTGGGCGTGGATAGGGAGGGAGAGGATATGCAGGGCATCAACGTGAGCTATCCTGCGTTCATATATCTTTGCATGTTCAATGACGATCGATTCCAGGTCCGACTTCTCAGAGACATTGATATTTCCAACATCAGACTCAAGATCGGCAGTTACAAGGACCGCGAGCCAGCTTACGTTCCCCCCAATGTGCCCGCGCTCTCTCCAGCGCCCGATGGCAAGCACGCATACCCCGCTAGTTGTCACTGCGGTGCTACAACATACTCTGTAAGAACTGTCGCACTAACGCAGCAAGAAATCCTACGATGCAATTGCTCCATCTGCGTGGTTAATGGATATCTCTTTGTGTACCCGAAGCGATCGGATGTGGTGTGGCACACAGGGAAGGAGGCGCTGAGAACATACAGATTCAATACAAAGAGGGGGCAGCATTTATTTTGTGCGACTTGCGGAAGCAGCTTGGTGATCGACTTTGACGGCAGCGACCAGTTGAGTGTGAATGTGAGGTATCGTATTTGCTGTTCGCTTGTGGTGGCTGATGGTTTGAATGCTGGCAGGTACGGATGTTTCATGACATCGACATCTCTACACTTCTTTTCAAGGAGTACGATGGGAAGAATATACGCTGAGGATCGTGCTCGCTGCTTGCCACTGCATCGATTGTAATCAAAAGATATCAAATGTGGTATGTAAAACGGTCACTGGATTAGAGCCAGTGTGCCGAGTCTCTGCTTGATCAGTACCCACTTCCAGTCGCGCCTTCGTGTCAAAGGGTGTCACCTGACCTTTGATATCTGGCACTGATCATCAAGCACTAGTACTGCACATGATAATAAATCATATATTGGCATTTTACAACACAGGTCGTATCAGAATTCAAGAGAAATCCACTCTGGCATAAATATTCCACACGACGAAAACTCGAAAGAATACACGGGGAACCAGAAAGCCTACAGGGAGAAATGTTAACGCTGTAGGTACTTATATCTGTTCGGGTATCGATGGAAGGACCGAAGCAGGCCCGCGCTAAATAGGACATTTAACTGGCGGAATAAGTGGAACCGATGGGCCCAATTTTGATGTTGGAGTACGTGACCGAAGCGCTGGTATCGCTGCTCTCGACATCGCTGGGCTGCCCAGACGAAGTTGCACAGGTGCCGCGCGCGATTCCCGGGGTGGATGGGTCACCGGTGGTCGGGTAGTCGCTGTCGAGCCAGAGCATGTACGCCTCATAGTCGTCCCACACGCTCAGCACGAGGGCCGTCCCGCGCGCGAGCGACTCTCCCATAACCGCGAGCCCGCCCTTGGACGAGAAGTCGTTCGTGTCGCCGAATGCCGTCTTCTGCGCGGTGCAGTAGTCGTCGGTGATGGAGTTGCCTGTGACCCCCGAGATAGTGGACTGGCTGTTCTGGATGACCTTGCCATTCTGCACGTAGAGGCGGCGGATCTCGGAGAGCGTGCCAGTGGAGGTGTTGTCGCTGGTGAGGAATTGGGTGACGACGGTGAACGGCTGGGTGGTGTCCACGGTCAGGCCCGGGCCGTAGAAGGAGGTGTCGCCCATGCGGTAGGAGTTGAAATCGCAGCCGTCGGGATCGCAGACTCCACTGTATCTGCTGGGAGATCCGCAGGCGTCGCCTGTGCACTCCGTCTGACCTGTGACTGAGCAGGGGTGCGGGGTATACGCCGCTGAGATAGAGTTCGCTTCCCAAATGTCCATCTCGTTGCAGCAGGAGCCCAACGAGCCAGTGCCAGAGTTCGCCGAGGTGCTATTCCAATCTATAATATTTGCCTACAATGCGACAATCAGAAAGGCTGATCTGAAAATAGACGGGCTTATGCTTACCACGCCGTTGATAAATTTGAGGTCACGGGGGCATTGCGAATCGCAATAGCCAGTGCCGTACTGTGCACCAGCTTTGTTGCCCGAGTATTCCGATAAGCCACCGTCAGCTGACATCTCAGAGAAGTAGACTGCTCCATTGAGACCGCAGGGGAGCTGCGACACATCGACGTCGAAGGTGAACTCCTGGTTCAACGGCTTGAAAATCTCGTACTCGGTATCGCTGGCCATGAGGTAGAGGCGGGAGCCAACGTTGACCTGAGTGCTGGTAGTGATGAAGTCCAACTTGAGAGAAGCGCCACTGGTGGTGACACCGTAGGTGCCGCTGTAGTCCGCCCCATCTAAGGCGCAGTTTGCAGCGCACGTAGTGGGGTCTGGGCAAAGAGTTGCATCCCATTCATTGCCGGTGTAACAGTTTGTGTAGCCACTGTGGATGCGTGATCAGAAGAGATAGGCTCGACGCATGCGCATATGAAACGTACCTGGTAGTGTGTAGCCAACGCCAGTTAGCATCAAGCGTGACGCTACCAGAGTTGGAGGTGCAGGAACCACTGGCAGTGCATGTCTCCCAGGTCAATGTCGGATGGACCTCAGCGGTTGAAGTCCCTATTTGTTGAGCATAGCCCACTGCGAGGAGTGATAATGCAAGAAGCGCAGTAACAGGAAACATTTCTTGAACTAAGAAGTGTGTGAGATGGTTGAGAGCGCGGCAGAGCGACCAATGTAGTTACTTACAATGAAGCTTCTGGGTGATTTTAGGATGCATAATTGCGTGTTTTTCAGTTGCTTATATATTTTCTTTCTCTCCTCTTGCGCGGATAAATAGCAAGATGCATGACCTTGAAAGAAGTGGAGGGGGCCTCCTCGGATCGTTGTATCAATGGATGATACATGGACTTGCAAGGGTGCTCGGGAAAATAGCGCAAAGAGAGAAACGAGGGTGCATGCTAGCAATCTGGATATCGGCAGAAACCAAGGAAGACCCGGCTGTAGATATGCAAGCACTAGGGCGACGATAAATCCCGCCTGTAAGTTCTATCAGGGCTGTCATCTGAGATCACCATCAATAATGCTATTAATGCACAGTTGAGTGTGGACAACTACAAGAAACTTACAAAAAATACTCCAGACCTCTGGAGAATATGAGCATTCCATGCGCACGAGTAACTATGAAAGTCTGAAGTGAAGCGTGTGGGTTAGTCTCTGCCAAGCAGCCTAGAAAGAGTACGTTAACTGGTGAACACCGTGAGTGCTCCTGCCATTGCCAGACAGAGCAGGCGAATTTGATGACCGGAACTACTGACATAAGTATGACCCCGGGATGCTGATGCGCGTGACCGTGCCGCGGACTTGCAAAGGTATATGGAAACCTTCATCAACAAGGTAGGTGGTAAGTTGGTGGCGGTATTTTGTGGAGTGGGTGGAGCTGAACAAGTCCGAAGAACATCCGTTTGATTGAATAGGCGACAGGGAAGCATCTGCATGCTCATATACATTTCCACTCGTGTCAAGACTCTTCAGAGTGCTTCCAGCACATGACAATGCTTCCAGGTATGAGAACTCTTCTACTGGACTGCGGAGAATAATCCTCGGAGAACTGAGATCTGGGGGTGCGCGTTGGGGATCCGTGACTTTAATTAGGGACCCTCAAGCCTCATTGACGATGACGGTTTTTTCGGTGGCCGAGAATCTAAATGCGTATGCAAACGACAAAATTGCTCGGTTTTTAATAGGAAATCAGCTTGAAAACATTTTTCGCGAGAAAACGATATAATTACTCCAATGGCTCGCGCATGAACCTGCAGGTGACCACTGACCGGAGCTGTGATGTATTTGAGCCCAGTGTGGAACGACTTGGCGTTGAGGTGCATGCGCTCGTAGATGAAGAACTTGAGCTAGACTGAGTCACTGAGATGCATATAATTCATAGAAAAGGACTGTCAATGTTGGTGGGTGGGTGAGGTAACAACGAACAAGGCTGGATCCGAAAAATTGCCATCCCACGGCCCGGTTGGCATGAATGCCATGTAGAAGATAGAAAGATGGGACTGGTAAATCGCTGCCGAGACACCGAGCGCTCGCTCACCGCGTTCAAGACGAGCATCATTCATCGCTTCTCCTTTAGGAGTTTCGCTCCGTGCGGGCATATTCAACATCTCTGGGCAGAATTATCAATATCCTACAGCCAACAGAAAGTCCTTTCGGCTTGGGCGTCACAAATGGCCTGAAAGTCTCAGAAACCCGGCAGAAGCGAAAGCCGATTTTGAAGGGGGAGGAACACATGCAGTTATCTTCTCTGATGCAAACATGTCGCAGCATTAGTATCAAACTCAAACTCAAGGTAGAATGTAGAACAAACCTATTCGCCGGGTCAATCCCATGTACTGCCTGTAATCGTCAAACTCAGTTGTGCTTAATCTTGCCTGAGTATCAAAAGCCATTCCAGTTGCAATCGCATCTTGAAAAGCCTCTTTTGCGCCTTGGCGAACAGAAAATTCAATAAAACAGCCACTTGAAAGAGCTAGAGATGATACTCACCTGTATCTGCATAGTATGAATAATATGCGCACCACTGCTGGCACATCATGGACAGATGAACATCCTTCAATCATCGGCTTCAGTCGATGGTGCCTGTGGAAATGCGAGCATCTTTTTTAGAACGGAGGAGTGCTCTGAGAGAAAACACGTATCGACCTTGAAATGGAGTGGCATTGGCCTGCCAGACGACTTTGTCATCATCGTATCAGATGTCTGATCGTTCTGACTCAATGGATGCCATCGATTCGTTTCAATGCTTTCCGGTTCGAAGCTGGATCCTGCAGCCGAGCCATTAGAATTGCATGTTAGTGTTATGAGCCAACATCTGGATGGAGATTAAGAAGCTGCAAGCAAGCGGAGAGACTGGCAAGGCGGGAGTTGTCGTCACGGTGAGAAGGCCACACTGTGACGCTTCCGTGACTTCGACTAATCACGGCCCCGCGAACTGTGACACGTAACCTTTACTGTGACCTCTCTCCGAGACTGCGAGGGACTTCATTATTACTATCGTATCTTATCAATACCTGAGTAGCACAGCTTATCGATCGTGTCGGCACAAGACCAACTCTACAAGACCAACTTTCTAGTGAGTGACTTGGACAGACCCAGCAATGCTTATGATTCAGCGAGTCCCCTTAAAAGAAAAAATAATGCGTTCTGTAGAGTACATTAGATTTACGTCTTCCCGCAGCATGTGCACTATCCCCAGCTCATCTATTGGTACATTCGTCTATCTTGACATGTGTCATCAGTGAGCACATCCCGAAATTATGAACTGTTGGGCGCACCTTTATTCTCTTTAGGCAAAGATCACTAAGCCACACTGCTTGCGCCGACTACCTTACTGCTTGTGGTGGAGGTTGGCAGACGACTCGTAGTGGAAGCCGGCACACCGCTTGTGGTAGTGTTCGACGCGTTCTTGTTGAAAGTGATGCTGCCCGTGACGGTGGTTTGGTTGGCGAGATTGGTGTCGAGACTTCCTTTGATGGACCACCCGCCAGCGTCGCCATTGAAAACGATGTTGGTCGCGCCGATGATGCTACTTCCGTCTGAGCCATAGTTGTTTGAGCCTGCCGGCAGGGTGGTGAAAGTCAAGGTCGCATTGCTCGATTTCCATGGCGAGACGGAGTTGTAGTTGTTGCCGCTCAGAGACACTGACGTTGCATTCGAGAGCGTACAGACTCCAGTAATCTCCGACCCTGAGCCGCTCAATATACATGTGTTTCCCGCCTGAAAAAAGGCAGTCAGAAGATGAACTGGGTGATAATACAGGGCGCTTACAGCTAGAACGGCAGCAGATCTGACTACGAATGCCGCAGCGAGAAATGAAATAATGTTGAGAGTGTACATTTGATGGAGATGAAGAAATTATTTGGCTTGGTGATGAAGCTCTGGTTGGCGAGTGGGTGAGGAGATTATGATCTGTTGCAGTCCGAGTGGCCAAGTTTTATAGAGTTTGCGGTGTTAACGCATCGGATTCGCCCAAAGTCGTGGATCGCATAGGACAGGGAGAGCCTCAGTATGTACTCGTGCTGTGTCCACAACGAAGGCGACATATTTTCCGCAGCATGTTCCTGAGATGTGTCAACCACCCGACATGTGTATCCGGAGTGATAGGCTGATGCATAGAGTCTGAGAGAGGTGAGATGTCGGTGAGATAGACCAATACCTACGAACCTATCAACGACGTGAATTGTAGGTCAGACGAGCACTTTTCAGACGGCTTCAAATTTAGACTTTAATAGGAGCCGGTTCGGGCATTGTGATTCGTGGTTTTCCGGGAGCATCATTACAGTAGCTTGACATCGGAGATACTTGCCTCGCTGCAGTCTGCGCATAGCCAAGTGCTCGCCCCAGATCAACAGGAATACGTGGTTGTGAAACGTGTCATAGACTCAGATCTTGTCAGCCTGTGTGCGACAGCAGGCCCCAGCGTAAGTAAACAGCCGTCGGAAGAGCTTGAAGCTCATAGATCGCGATTCCAGGAACATACAACGTGCCTGAGAGCTCATGCAGTAGTGGCAAACAGAGGCCTCAGGGTGTATTAATATTTATCGGAAATATTTCCTGACCGACCGGACGCGGGAAGTGTTCTTCTGAGCGAGAGGGCCGGAGAATTATAGCTGCTGAAGACGACTTCCATCGATGTCCGCACCGGACGCGAGTTTAAATGTACTTGAAAAGGGTAGCTCCTTACTGGTCAATGCGCGACTCAGCTTGAGGAAGATTGCAATCATCGCTTGCGTATAGCGCAGAGGATCCCGACAGAGAATCTCTTTTCTTGCGTTCGACCTGGCCGCGACCTTCTGTGCAAGCTTTGGGAATAGTCGATGAGCCCGGTACACTTAGAACAGGGTCACAGCCGAGCTAGACGGAACCGATAGGATTGTTGCGATGGTGTCTTCTGACAGAAATATGTGCCTGTTGAGCTGTCCGTACCTCTCGATATTTTGAGCAATTCCAGTAGGCTGGCGCACCAGCTGAGTTTAAGGGCAGCTGGTCGAGAATAAGTTTCCCCGGCGCGGTGCTCGGACCACTGACAGATGACAGATGATGAGGCAGATCGATGGAATGAAGCCTGACCCGTTCCGAGCCACAGATGATTGAAAGGATGTGACATCTGAAGAGTTCCAAAGGTTACTTAGCATCGAAGGGTTATGTTGGATACCTAGAGAAGAGAGTCGCGGGATAAGGTCGCATAATATTTATTAAAAAATTGTAAGCGAACAGCATCTGTGCGAGGGAGCAGTGAAACGCCCTTACTCGAAGCCGAAAGTTGGCTAGACTGCAGCCCAGAGACGTCCAAATTGCGGGAAAAAAACGTCCATGATTCGAGCGAGCATCCTGACAGGATGCGAGTTTCAGTAGTCCTACATCCTGTTCGGGCATCTGTGCTTTAAATTATAACTTGTTGAGCCCACGACTGAGCATTATCGACGTGTCATAGGTCATTTCCAAACGCGGGGGCCAGCATGCATGTGAGCTAAGAAGAACAGCACCGAGTGGAAGCGAAGAACGACTAAGAAAGCCCTGAAGTCTTAGAGTTCCTGGTTCCTGGGCTGAGCGCTGATGACGTGAAAGGATTCGCAAGAGGAAGTGAGGAACCAAAAAGAAACGCGAAAGTGACGTTGGCTGATGGGATAGGGGAAGCGCGGGTAAATTGTCCGTATTAGGGTCGGTACAGCTGCTCAGGCGAGACGCTACCGTAACACACACCCGCTTAGCTCGGACTTGAACTTCACTCGAACTTTGACAGCTTTTTGGCTCTGGATATCACTCGAGTTTCCTCTTCACTTAGCCAATGCGTGGGATCGAGGTATTATTTCTTTGTGCATCCGCCTATCACTCCGGATGCACATGTCAAATGGGTGACACATCCTAGCTTTGACTCGCACAGTGCGAAAAATACGGCCGCCCTCGTTGTAGCCATAGTACGAGTACCTTCCGAGGCTCGTCCTAATCCATCCTTGGGGTTTGCAAGAATCGATCTCACTGGCACCGAGCCTCTCTATAAAACTTGGCCATTGGGACTGCACCAGACCATCATCGCCCCCAAACACTTATCTTCCAGACCTTTCATCACCAAACCAAATATCCTCTTCATCTCTGTCGATATGTACTCCCTCACCATTATCTCACTCCTTGCTGCCGCTTTTGTGGTCAAATCTGCTGTTCTCCCAGCCCCAAATGCAAGTACTGTTATATTATCAGCCAGCTCATCGTCTCAACGCCTTTTTATCAGGCGGGCAACACATGCATCATTAGCGGTTCAGGGTCGGAGATTACTGGAGTTTGCACGCTCTCAAACAAGACAACTGTGTCTTTAAGCGGCAACAACTACAACTCCGTCTCGCCTTGGAAATCGAGCGATGCGACCTTGACGTTCACCACCCTACCGGCAGGCTCAAACAACTATGGCGCCGACAGCACCAGCTATATCGGCGCGACCAACGTTGTTTTCAATGGCGATGTTGGCGGGTGGTCTATCAAAGGAGACCTGGACACCAACATCAGCAACCAAACCACCGTAACAGGCAGCATCACGTTCAACAAGAACGTGGCAAACACTACCACGAGTGGCGTGCCAGTCTCCACCACGAGCCGTGTGCCAACCTCCACCACGAGCAGTAAGGAAGTCGTAGCCAGCAGTGTAGCTTAATGACTTTTGACTGAAGCAAATCGAGGTGAGCCTAACAGTTCTTGATCTCGGGATGCCGCTTATGACCCGTGCAACGATAGATGAGGGCGGCGGGAAGACGTATATTAATTGTTAAAAACGCATTTATTTACTTATTGGGCTGTGGTCCTGTAAAGCTACACTGGGATGGATTTCTATTGTTTTTTTCTGCTACTGTTTTCTCGGTCAGCGTTCGCAATGGACAAGCAACCGCGGGTACAAGACGGGCATGCAAGAGGTTTGACACGGAGTTCCTCTCGTCATCGTTTAGGTATCAGTCACTAAGTTATATCCTCCACAACGTTCAGATGTCGCCACTTTAATGGTGATGCACGCTATAATGTCATATAAGTAGGAACAAGCCTTGGTTAAGTTCGTTGAAGTTGGGAGCTTGCCTCCAACTGGCACATCGGGAAATCGGGGGTTCTCTGATAGCATTGGTCGGCTGCTTTTATCCTGTTGAGCGATGATCAGCCATGACAGCGACGTGACCAGCAGAAGTAAGAATGATGAGCTCTGATGAGCCATGATGAGCCACGACGAGCCACGACAAGGTAGTATCATGATTATTTTGTCTGATCGCAGTTGTTCAGATATCATCACTCTGATGAGCCATGACCAAGTCACGACAATAATCCATTATTATGTTTTAGATAATCCCAGCTGTTCAGAATAAGATCATTCCAATGAGCCATTGTCAGCTATGACCGAGCCATGACAAGACAATAATATTATGTTTTTGCGTGATCAGTTGCTTGCAATCGTATTCTTCTAACGAGCTTGAACATCTGCGTAAGGCTCCAACCATATTAACTATTTACCGTATAATACTGTATATACCGTATAAAATTACTAACTAATTACACCAGCCCCCAGTATACGGTTGTAACTGTATGTATACAGTAAGTATATGGTTCCCAGTGGCGATGCACATTGTCCAGCCTCTGAAGTCAAACTTGTTGGGAGAAGGCCAAAAAATTGGCAAAGTACTCGTCCCCTCCCAGGGGTTGCCCATAAGCGTCGCGTAGCCACAGCTTAAGCATCATGTGGCGACCGTGGGAAAAATCGCAATAGGGTTTATGGGGGGCTGACGTTAGTGTGGGAATTTATGTTATCGTCCCGCTCTTATAAAGCATTGATCTCTTGATTGAGCTCTTGTCTCTTTCCCTCTATTTTACGTCGTCCTGCGCCAACGTGTGTCCCGCTCCGCATCTACTGCGTGGGTGTTGCTGGACTCCAAGTCCGGTGGATGCGGTGTTGTCTCATGCTACGTGGATTGAGGCCCAACAACTGCTGTAGGAATGTATGCTGCACCATGTGCGTTCGGTAATGGCTTCGGGATGGTCTTATGGACTTTAAATAACTTACCAAAAAAGTGTATACGTATACTATATGGTTGGAGCCTTACATCTGCGAGACCGTCACCAATCTTTCGATCGTGCTCTAAAGTATATTTCTTTCACATTATCAAAGTCTGGCTTAGTTTTCTGTCCGTAGGATAGCTTAATATTATAATAAATTCCTTGACATTGATACATCAAATAACTAGCTAGCACAAAGATACCATATCCTACTTTATACTTACCGCTCCATGTCTAAGGATTGGCCCTCAATTGTGGGCATGCTCGAGGGAGTCAGCGTCCCCGTACATGTCGTCAAATGCTAGAAATTCTTCCTCGTCGCCAGAGTCGGCTAGCGTGCCGTTTTCCTCTTCTTCTTCAATGTCCATCTCGTTCACCCAGTCGTCGTCGTCGTCGTCGTCGTCGTCGTCGTCGTCGTCATCCTTGCCCTCCTCCTCGACAATCTCATTCCCGTCCTCGCCCTCCCCCGAGACCTCTCCTTCGTGCTCTTCCTCGCCCGGGCCATCTCTTTCGTCCCCA